>CAUYLG010031088.1:0-129706 GCA_963573385.1 Cacajao melanocephalus | reverse complement strand
GGCCTCCTGCCTCCACAGGTACAGGGCCTGGGAATGTGTTTGAGGGTGAAGGCAGTACCAGGTCCTCTAGGCTCATCCCTTATTGTCCCTGGGTGCCCTGGTCCCTGGCTGAACAGTGGCCTGGAGGCAGCTGCTGCGCTTGGTGCCCTCTCTTGCAGGGGCCAAAGGGGGTGCCACCTTCCCTGGGGGCTGACAGGCTGGGAGTTCAGCCAGACTTCAGGTCCCTGCTCCCCAGGCCTCATAGACCAGAGGGGATATGGAAAGCAGACAGGAGCCAGGCCACAGCTTAGAGCGGCTTTCTAAGACTCCCTGCTGGGCCTGATGTGGACCCTTTATCGGCTGGACTGTGGGAAGAGCTGGAGGACCTTCAGGGAGCTGAGCTGGAGCGGTGATGCAGCTTCAGGGCATTGGGGCAAGCAGTACCTCGGGGCATTTGTTACCATCCTGGCATTATTTCAGTATTTGAGCATGGAGATGACTTAGGGGTCATGGCCCCAGCTGCCTCGGATCAGGCCCAGGCTCTCCAGACTGGGGAGAGGGAAGGAGCTGGGAAGGTCTGGGCGGCAGCAGCAGAAGAGTCAGGGGCCGAGCAGCTTGCGCAGGAGGGACTCGAGGCCTAGCGTGGAGACCCATGGCCGTCTCTGCAGACAGGCTGAGCATGGGCTCTAGAGGTAGCTCACCTTCAAATCAGGTAGCGTCCCTGGCTGACATGACCTGGCCCAGGTGGTTAACCTTACAGGGCCTCAGCATCTGCACTTGAAACCGGGGGAACAGCGTCAATTTCCTGATGAGACAACAGAGCGTGGTGCACGCTAGTACCGAGTAGGGTGAACCCTCATTCCTGTGGCCCTCAAGGCTATCTGCATCCTCAGTGAGGGCCTGCTAATGCCTGGTGCTCTGGCCCTCCCCGGACCAGGACAGGCTGGCAGTGATGCCTCTGTGGTCCCCTGGCTTCACGTGGGGCCACCTCTTTCCACAGTGTGCTAGGCTCCTGCCACGTCGCACCACAGGGCCTCCTCACCTCCTCCTCTGGAACCCATCCCGTGTCGCTCTGCCCCCAGTCCTGGAGTGCTTGTCACCTCCTTCGCCTTCTCTCTGAGCCCTGCTCTGATGGTGGATGCAAATACTAATCAGGTAAAGGAATCCGCACCCAACTGTACCGGTTTAGTGCTTCCCAAATGTGGAACCACAGATACATGGTGGGGAGGAGAGTTCTTAGAGGTCTCTGGAAGAATTTTAAAAATTTTATGTTTTCATTTTATTTATGTATTATTATTTTTGAGACATGTTTTACTCCTGTCTCCCAGGCTGGAGGGCAGTGGCATGATCTTGGCTCATTACCAACTCTGCCTCACGGGTTCAAGTGATTTTCCTGCCTCAGGCTCCCGAGTAGCTGGGATTACAGGTGCGTGCCACCATGCCCGGCTAATTTTTTCTTTTCTTCTTTTTTTTTTTTTTTTGAGATGGAGTCTAGCACTGTCGTCCGGGCTGGAGTGCAGTGGTGCCATCTCAGCTCACTGCAACCTCTGCCTCCTGGGTTCAACCGATTCTCCTGCTTCAGCCTCCCAAGTGGCTGTTATTATAGGTGCTCGCCACCAAGCCTGGCTAATTTTTTTATATATATACATATTTTTGTTTGTTTGTTTGAGACAGAGGCTCACTCTGTGGCCCAGGCTGGAGTGCAGTGGCCCACGATCTTAGCTCACTGCAACTTCCATCTGCTGGAGTTGAAGCAATTCTCCTCTCTCAGCCTCCTGAGTAGCTGGGATTACAGGCGCTTGCCACCATGCCCGGCTAATTTTTGTATTTTTAGTAGAGACAGGGTTTCACTGTCTTGGCCAGGCTGGTCTTGAATTCCTGACCTTGTGATCCACCCACCTCAGCCTCCCTAATTGCTGGAATTACAGGTGTGAGCCACTGTGCCCGGCCACGTTTCTGTATTTTTAGTAGAGACAGGGTTTCACTATGTTGGCCAGGCTGGTCTCGAACTCCTGACCTGGTGATCCACCCACCTCGGTCTCCCAAAGTGCTGGGTTTACAGGCATGGGCCACTGCAACCGGCCTAATTTTTGTATTCTTAGTAGAGACGAGGTTTCACCATGTTGGCCAGGCTGGTCTCCAACTTCTGACCTCAAGTGATGATCTGCCTGCCTAGGCCTCTAAAAGTGCTGAGATTAAAAGCATGAGCCACCTAGCCCAGCCTGTTTTCATTTTAATGAACATAGTTTTAAAATCAAGGTAAGCAAATCCTGGAGCATTTGGAAGAGAGGGAGGGAAAAGGGCGTGAGGACTGCGCATTGTCTCAGTGCCCAGGGGTCAGTGCTGCTTTACCCCAGGTGGTTGGGGAAATGTGCTGACAGGCTTCGCAGGGCCTGCGTGGCAAGCAGAGGGGAGCCGAGTCACTGCTTGGCACCCGGGACAGGTGCTGAGCTCCAGAGAACCTCACCTTAGACGTCCATTTGGTGTCTGCAAAACATCATCCACTGCTTTAAATTAATGCTGTTGATTGAGGTTTTATCGGTTTTGTCGTTTTGTTTAGCCTCAATTAGTACACGCGTCTTGATTCTATAATTGAAAGTAGCAATAATTACAAAGAGTTTATATGTAGCCTGATGAATAATACAATGAACTCGAATCAGCCCTGGAAGGTCTGGAGGAATATAGGCCTGTGGGCAGTCTGTGCATTCTAGATGTTTGGGAATCCAGCTGTTGATGATCAAAACCTGTGAGGCCAGGAGGCAGCCTATGAGATGGCCTGAGAAAGGAGCTGCCATCCATCGAGGGTGTTTGAGCGCTAGGCTCTGGGCCTGATGCTTTGTTGAAGTTCTTTCGTTGAGTCTCCCGGTAATCCAATGGAGTGGAATTCATCTCATTTTTCAGAGGAGGATCCTGAGGCCCAGACATGTCAGATAACCTGCCTAAGGTCACACAGCTAGGAGGTGGTGGATCTGCTAAAACTGTATTGATGGCGTGTGAAAGACAGTAAGACTTTATTTAAGGTCGGGGGCAGTCTGACCGGGGCCACAGCAGCTGGGGAGAGAGATTGGGCTCACTCTGAATTCAGCACAGGCAAGTGGGAATTAATGGCCAGAGAGCAGGGTGGGCTCAGTGGATGGGAAACCTCTTCAGAGGAAACATCTGGGGGGATTCTGGCTAAATGGACCTGATGGGATTCTTTTTTTTCTGTTATTATTATTATACTTTAAGTTCTGGGGCACATGTGCAGAACGTGCAGGTTTGTGACATACGTATACACGTGATGGTGATTGGCTGCCTCCATCACCCCATCATCTACATTAGGTATTTCTCCTAATGCTATCCCTCCCCTAACTCCCCACCCCCGACTATCCCACCCCAAGCTCTCCCCCACTCCCCACAGGCCCTGGTGTGTGATGTTCCCCTCCCTGTGTCCATGCGTTCTCATTGTTCAACACCCACTTATGAGTGAGAACATGTGGTGTTTGGTTTTCTGTTCTTGTGTCAGTTTGCTGAGAATGATGGTTTCCAGCTTCAGGCATGTCCCTGCAAATGACAAGAACTCATTCTTTTTTATGGCTGCATAGTATTCCATGGTGTATATGTGCATTTTCTTATCCAGGTTTTCTTTATCCAGTCTATCATTGATGGGCATTTGGGTTGGTTCCAAGTCTTTGCTACTGTGAATAGTGCCACAATAAACATACGTGTGCATGTGTCTTTATAACAGAATAATTTATAATCTTTTGGGTATATACCCAGTAATGGGATTGCTGGGTCAAATGGTATTTCTAGTTCTAGATCCTTGAGGAATAGCCATGCTGTCTTCCACAATAGTTGAACTAATTTACACTCCCACCAACGGTGTAAAAGCATTCCTATTTCTCCACGTCCTCTGCAGCATCTGTTGTCTCCTGATTTTTTAATGATCACCATTCTAACTGGCATGAGATGGTATCTCACTGTGGTTTTGATTTGCATTTCTCTAATGACCAGTGATGATGAGCTTTTTTTCATATGCTTTTTGACTGCATAAATGTCTCCTTTTGAGAAGTGTCCATTCATATCCTTCGCCCATTTTTTCATGGGGTTGTTTTTTCTCTTGTGAATTTGCTCTTTGTAGATTCTGGATATTAGCCCTTTGTCAGATGAGTAGATTGCAAAAATTTTTTCCCATTTTGTTGGTTGCTGGTTCACTCTAATGATAGTTTCTTTTGCTGTGCAGAAGCTCTGGAGTTCAATTAGATCCCATTTGTCTATTTTGGCTTTTGTTGCCATTGCTTTTGGTGTTTTAGTCATGAGGTCCTTGCCTATGCCTGTGTCCTGAATGGTATTGCCTAGGGTTTCTTCTAGGGTTTTTATGGTGTTAGGTCTTAATTCAAATCTTTAATCCATCTGGAGTTAATTTTTGTATAAGGGGTAGGGAAGGGATCCAGTTTCAGCTTTGTGCATATGGCTAGCCAGTTTTCCCAACACCATTTATTAAATAGGGACTCCTTTCTCCATTACTTGTTTTTGTCAGATTTGTCAAATATCAGATGATTGTAGATGTGTGGCATTACTTCCGAGGCCTCTGTTCTGTTCCATTGAGCTATATCTCTGTTTTGGTACCAGTACCATGCTGTTTTGATTACTGTAGCCTTGTAGTATAGTTTGAAGTCAGGTAGTGTGATGCCTCCAGCTTTGTTTTTTTTTTTTTTTTTTTTTTTTTTTTTTTTTTTTTTTTTTTTTGCTTAGGATTGTCTTGGCTATGTGGGCTCTTTTTTTGGTTCCATATGAAATTTAAGGTGGCTTTTAAAAATTCTGTGAAGAAAGTCAATGGTAGCTTGATGGGGATAGCATTGAATTTGTAAATTACTTTGGACAGTATGGCCATTTTCACGACATTGTTTCTTCCTAACCATGAGCATGGAATGTTTTTACATCTGTTTGCATCACCTCTTATTTCCTTGAGCAGTGATTTATAGTTCTTAAAGATGTCCTTCACATCCCTTATTAGTTATATTCCTAGGTATTTTATTATCTTTGTAAAAATTGTGAATGGGAGTTTGCTCATGATTTGGCTCTTTTTTGTACTTTATTGGCGTATAGGAATGCTTGTGATTTTTGTACATTGATTTTGTATCCCAAGACTTTGCTGAAGTTGCTTATCAGCTTAAGATTTGGGGCTGAGACAATGGGCTCTTCTAAATATACAACCATGTTGTCTGCAAAGAGAAACAATTTGACTTCCTCTTTTCCTAACTGAATACCCTTTATTTCTTTTTCTTGCCTGATTCCCCTGGCTAGAACTTACAATACTATGTTGAATAAGAGTGGTGAGAGAGGGCATCCTTGTCTTGTGCTGGTTTTCAAAGGGAATACTTTCAGTTTTTGCCTGTTCAGTATGATATTGGCTGTGCATTTGTCATAAATAGCTCTTATTATTTTGATACATGTTCCTTTGATACCTTGTTTATTGAGAGTTTGTAACATAAACAACGGTTGAATTTTGTCAGAGGCCTTCTCTGCATCTATTGAGATAATCATGTGGTTTTTGTATTTGGTTCTGTTTATTTGGTTTATTTATTCTGTGTATTTGGTTTATTTATTCTGTGTATTTGGTTCTGTTTATTGATTTGCATGTGTTGAACAGCCTTGCATCCCAGGGATGAGGCTGACTTGATTGTGATGCATAAGCTTTTCAGTGTGGTGTTGGATTCAGTTTGCCAATATTTTATTGAAGATTTTTGCATTGATGTTCATCATGGACATCAGCCTGAAATTTTCTTTTTTAGTTCTGTCTCTGCCAGGTTTTGGTATCAGGATGATGTTGGTCTTATAAAACGAGTTGGGGAGGATTCCCTATTTTTCTGTTGTTTGGAATAGTTTCAGAAGGAATTGTACCACCTCCTCTTTGCATCTCTGGTAGAATTCAGCTGTGAACCCGTCTGGTCGTGGCCTTTTTTTGGTTGGTAGACTATTAATTGCTGCCTCAATTTCAGACCTTGTTATTGGTCTATTCAAGTATTTGACTTCTTCCTGGTTTAGTCTTGGGAGCGTGTAAGTGTCCAGGAATTTATCCATTTCTTCTAGATTTTCTGGTTTATTTGCATAGAGTTGTTTGTAGTAATCTCTGATGGTAGTTTGTATTTCTGTGGAATCGGTGGTTATGTCCCCTTTATCATTTTTTTATTGCATCTATTTGATTCTTCTCTCTTTTCTTTATTACTCTGGCTAGCAGTCTATCTATTTTGTTGATCTTTTCAAAAAACCAGTTCCTGGATTCATTGATTTTTTTTTTTTGAAGATTTTTTTGTATCTCTATCTTCTTCAGTTCTCCTCAGATCTTAGTTATTTCTTGTCTTTTGCTAGCTTTTGAATTTGTTTGATCTTGCTCCTCTAGTTCTTTTAATTGTGATGTTAAGTTGTCAGTTTTAGATCTTTCTTCTTTTCTCTTGTGGGCATTTAGTGCTATAAATTTCCCTCTACACACTGCTTTAAATGTGTCCCAGAGATTCTAGCACACTGTGTCTTCATTCTCATTGGTTTCAAAGAACATCTTTATTTCTGCCTTTATTTTGTTATTTATCCAGTAGTGTTTCAGGAGCAGGTTGTTCAGTTTCCATGTAGTTGTGTGGTTTTCAGTGAGTATCTTAATCCTGAGTTCTAATTTGATTGCCCTGTGGTCTGAGAGACTGTTTGTTAAGATTTCCTTTCTTTTGCATTTGCTGAGGAGTGTTTTACTTCCAATTAGTGGTCAATTTTAGAATAAGTGTGATGTGGTGCTGAGAAGAATGTATATTCTATGGATATCAGGTAGAGAGTTCTGTAGATGTCTGTTAGGTCCACTTGGTCCAGATCTGAGTTCAAGTCCTGGATATCCTTGTTACTTTTCTGTCTGGTTGATCTGTCTAATATTGGCAATGGGTGTTAAAGTCTCCCACTATTATTGCGTGGGAGTCTAAGTCTCTTTGTAGGTCATTAAGAACTTACTTTATGTATCTGAGTGCTCCTGTATTAGATGTGTATATGTTTAGGATAGTTAGCTCTTCTTGTTTCATTGATTCCTTTACCATTGTGTAATGCCCTTCTATGTCTCTTTTGATCTTTGTTGGTTTAAAGTCTGTTTTATCAGCTGGATACCAACTCCTGCTTTTTTTTTTGCTTTCCATTTGCTTGGTAAATCTTCCTCCATCCCTTTATTTTGAGCCTGTGTGTGTCTTTGCATGTGAGATGAGTCTCCTGAATACAGCACGCTGATGGTTCTTGACTCTTTGTCCAATTGCCAGTTTCTGTCTTTTAATTGGGGCATTTAGCCCATTTACATTTAAGGTTAATATTGTTATGTGTGAATTTGATCCTGCCATCGTGATGCTAGCTGATTGTTTTGCCCACTAGTTGATGCAGTTTCTTCATAGTATCAGTGGTCTTTACCATTTGGAACGTGTTTGCCGTGGCTGGTATTGGTTGTTCCTTTCCATGTTTAGTGCTTCCTTCAGGAGCTCTTGTAAGGCAGGCCTGGTGGTAACAGAAATCTCTCAGCAGTTGATTGTCCATAAAGAATTGTATTTCTCCTTCACTTATGCAGCTTAGTTTGGCTGGATATGAAATTCTGGGTTGAAAATCATTTTCTTTAAGGACCTTGAATATAGGCCCCCACTCTCTTCTGGCTTGTAGGGTTTCTGCTGAGAGATCCGCTGTGAGCCTGATGGACTTCCCTTTATGGGTAACCTGACCTTTCTCTCTGGCTGCCCTTAGCATTTTTTTCCTTCATTTCAACCCTGATGAATGTGACGATGATGTGTCTTGGGGTTGCTCTTCTTGAGGAGTATCTTCATGGTGTTCTCTGTATTTCCTGAATTGGAATGTTGACCTGTCTTGCTAGGTTGGGGAAGTTCTCCTGGGTAATATCCTGAAGAGTGTTTTCCAAGTTGGCTTCATTCTCCCATCACTTTCAGGTACATCGATAAAATGTAGATTTGGTCTTTTCACATAATCCCCTGTTTCTTGGAGGCTTTGTTTATTTCTTTTCATTTTTTTTCCTGATCTTCTCTTGTTGCTTTATTTCATTGAGTTGATCTTCAATCTCTAATATTCTGTCTTCTGCTTGATCAATTTGGCTGTTGAAACTTGTGTATGTTTCAGGAAGTTCTTGTGCTGTGTTTTTCAGCTCCATCAGGTTGTTTATGTTCTTGTCTACACTGGTAATTCTAGTTAGCATTTCATCTAACCCTTTTTTCAAGGTTCTTAGCTTCCTTGCATTGGGTTACAGTATGTTCCTTTAGCTTGGAGAAGTTTGTTATTACCAGCCTTCTGAGGTCTGCTTCTGTCAGTTTGTCAAACTCATTCTCCATCCAGTTTTGTTCCCTTGCTGGGAAGGAGTTGTGATCCTTGGAGGAGAAGAGGTGTTCTGGTTTTTAGAATTTTCAGCCATTTTGTGCTGGTTTCTTCCCATCTTGGTGGATTTATCTACCTTTGGTCTTTGAAGCTGGTGACCTTTGGATGGGATCTCTGAGTGGACGTCCTTTCTGTTGATTTCTTTCTGTTTGTTAGTTTTCCTTCTAACAGTCAGGCCCTTCTGCTGCAGGTCTGCTGGAGTTTGCTGGAGGTCCACTCCTACAAACTCCTGCTTGTCTGGGAATCACCAGCAGAGCAGCAAAGATTGCTGCCTGTTCCTTCCTCTGGTAGCTTCATCCCAGAATGGTACCCACCAGATGCCAGGCAAAGCTGTCCTGTATGTCTGTCAGCCGCTGCTGGGAGGTGTCTCCCAGTCAGGATACACCAGGGTCAGAGAGCCACTTGAGGAGGCAGTTTGTCCCTTCTCAGAGCTCAAACACTGTGCTGGGAGATCCACTGCTCCTTTCAGAGCTGCCAGGCAGGTACATTTAAGTCTGCTGAAGCTGTACCCACAACTGCCCCTTTTCCCAGGTTGCTCTGTCCCAGGAAGGTGGGGGCTTTATTTATAAGTCCCTGACAGGCTGCTGCCTTTTTACAGAGATGCCCTGCCCAGCGACAAGGGAGTCTAGTGACAAAGGCTGCCTGTGGAGACCTTATTGAGCTGCCATGGGCTCTGCCCAGTCACTGTGTAAACTTCCCAGTGACTTTGTTTACACAGGTGAGGTTAAAACTGCCTACTTGAGCCTCAGCAATGGCAGACACCCCTCCCTCCACTGAGCTCGAATGTCCCAGGTCGAGCTCAGAGTGCTGTGCTGGCTGGGAGAATTTCAAGCCAGTGGATCTTAGCTTGCTGGTCTTCATGGGTTGCGACCTGCTGAGCCAGATCACTTGGCTCCCTGGCTTCAGCCCCCTTTTTCAGAGGAGTGAATGGTTCTGTCTTGCTGGCATTCCAGGTGCCACTGGGGCATGAAAAACAAAACAAAACTGCGGTGGCTAGCTCAGTGTCTTCCCAAATGGCTGCCCAGTTTTTTGCTGGAAACCCAGGGCCCTGGTGTAGTAGGCAATGGTGGGAATCTCCTGGTCTTTGAGTTGTGAAGAGACTGTGGGAAAAGCACAGTAGCTGGGCCAGAGTGCTGGCAACAGTCCCTAATTGCTTCCCTTGGCTAGGAGAGGGAGTTCCTGGCCCCTTGTGCTTCCCAGGTGAGGCGACACCTAACCCTGTTTCAGCTCGCCCACCTTGAGCTGCACCCACTGTCTAACCAGTCCCAATGAGAGGAACCAAGTACCTCAGTTGGAAATGCAGAGCGCACCCACCTTCTGTGTCACTCTTAGTGGGAGCTGCGCACCAGAGCTGTTCCTATTTGGCCCTCTTGCCAGCAATCCCTAATGGGATTCTTGCTGAAGGCAGGCCAGGTGATCACATGTCCCCTGGGCCTGGCAGGGTATGAAGACCATGATCAGACAGGGAAGGCGATCAGATGTGGATGGTGGGGGATTCCAGCAAGACTAATTTAGCAGGACTCTTGCTGAAATGGAACAATGCAGAGACATACACAGAAGGTCCAGGCCCATCTGGGAGGCTCAGGGGAGCTTGAGGAGAGATGGGTCAAGGTGGGGATGTTTGTGAGAACTCAGATTCTAGCCCTGCTCTGAAGGCTGAGCCTGTCCCCACCTCATGCAGTGGCTTTCCCTGCGGTCTCCCAAAGGCACCGGTATGAGCATATGTAGTTCTTCCCACTGCCGAGGCATGAAGTCCTAGTCCTGCATCCAGTTTATAGCTGAGAGCAGTGAGGCTCAGACACAGCCTGTGACTCAAGGTGAGGGTCAGAGAAGCTGCTGTGAGCTATGTGAGGACCAGGGCATGCCACTTCCTTCTGCCACCCGGATGCCTTCCTTGCTCGGCTGGTCACTGTGAAGGGCCCCTCCCCACACTGCACGTGTAACTCATTTGTTATATATGTAAGTATGATGACATGTGCAATCACACACGTGACTCAGTTAGTGTCCGTCTCTCACCAGTAGAGGTCAGTCCCGTGAGGGCCGGCACATTCATTCCAGCGGTCACAGCTGTATTGCCAACATCAAGCAGAGCCCCCAGCTCATCACAGGGCCTCTCCACATACTTGCCAAATACCTGACTGTGCCCCCAGATCCAGACCATGACCAGCCATATCAGGGGTGGCCTACAAATGTTTGTGCAAGGAGGGAAGGGAAGAAAGACTCTTGTTTTATGCAACCAACACATATCAGGTTCGTTTAGCCAGAATCCCTGCCATGTTTCCTCTTAAGAGGTTTTCCATCCACCTCACCCGGCTCCTTGGCCATCAATTCCCACTTGCCTTAAGGGATGAATCTGAGATCATCAGCAAAGAAAGGGAAGGTCAAGTCCATTCTTGCTAGAGTTCTCCTGCTCTACCCTGGGGAGGGAGCTGTGGCCTTACAGACGCAGTCCCTGGTGGCCAAGGCTTCAGCCTTGACCTGACGTGAAACCCCTCTGATGGAGCCTGCCTGTACTTTGAGCCCCTCCTCAGTCAGCCTCCCATTGGGGGCCTGGCCCCACCCTTGGCTCATCCCAGAACCAGAGCCCGAGATTGACTCTCCCCCTGGTGTGGGGCTCTGGAGCTCCCAGAGCACCCCGCCCCGGCTTCTTCTCTGCCCTCAAGCAAGGAGTTGATCGGTGCCGTGAAGGGTGGGGTGAGCGTGTGCTCTCCTACCAGATCCTGGTTGTAACCCAGAGAAGGTCAGTTGGCTTCTCTTGGCCTCGTTCATCTGGAAATGAGGGCAGTATCTGCTTTCTAGGGTTTTTGTGAAATTTGTGAAAGCAATGCAGGCCTCAGGGGCAGGTGCAAATGCAGGGGCTCGTCTCTATTTCCCAAGGAGGTAGACGTGGTGCCCAGAGGACAGCAAAGGTGGTAGCTCACTCCCACTAGCTCCAGGGGACATCTGATTAGCTGGCCTGCCTTCAGCAAGAATTCCATCAGCTCACTCCGTGGCAGGGGTGAGCTGGGCAGTGGGTGACTGGCAGGAAATGGTCAGCTTGGAGGAACTGTGCCCTCAAGGTGGCCAGGAACAGGATGGCTGCAGAGAACAGTGGCCAGTTACTAAGAGCACCCAGTGGGCCGGCCCCTATGCTGCATGCATCACATTTCATCTTCAGGACCACCATGTGGGGGAGGTGGTGTCACTGTTCCCTCGCAGCTGAGACGGCTGAGGCTGCAAAACAAGGACAACCCACCCTTGTCATGTAGCCAGTAGATGACACCTCGGAGCTTGGACCAGGTCTAGTCCTGGAGCCTGGGCTCCTCCTCTGGCCAGGTGCCTCTGTGCTCACGCCACTGTCTATCCTGGCCATCCAGGCCCATGAAACACAAGGTTCCTCCCCTAGACAAGGGCATGGTGGGGTAGGGTGGGGCCAGTCCTGTGGACAGAGCTCTTGCCTTGTTTCCTTGAGGGGTTGCTTTGGGGACTGCTGTTCCCGACATTGCCAACTCTTTATGTCCTTTAGAGTCCTGTGGTCAGCATGCCCCCTTTGCCCTGAGCCAGCCCACCAGGGTGATAAATTGCCACAAGCCCCTTCTCTGTAATAGTTGATGCTGGCCTTATTGCACAAATGGAGCTCAGAGTGAGCTCAAAACCAGTTCCCCAGACAGTGTCTGAACTCATCTTCGTTCTTCCCTGGGCAGATCTGCTTGGCCAGACTCACTCTGCTTTGGCTAAATGGCCGGGAGAGGGCTCTGGTTCCTGCTGGGGAGAGCTGAGGGAGCAGGTTTGAGTTCAAATGTGGAAGAATCCAAGTGCTGTCTCAGGGTCACCCCGGGCGAGGACAGGGTGATGCCTGGCAACAGGCATGTTTTGGCCTTGGGATCTGGGCTGCCTGGGATCACACCCCTCATTCCAGGAATCCTGCTGCCACCATGAGCATGCCTTGCACACAGGCTGTCTGGAGCACTCTCTTCATTCAGACCATCCTGCTAGGACTTTCTGAGAGTGTTCGTTTCTGTTCCTTTGCCCTCAGGGTTATATCTTAGGCAGGGAAGGATTAAAAGGTCAAAATGTTGAAAAGCTCTGCGTCATGGGGAAGGTGGCTAAGGAAAGGCACTGGAGGCCTTGCTCTTCCGATTCAGAAGGTAGTGGTTTCCCAGGGGACAACAGGAACTTCCATGGAATGAGGTCTGTAGACTCCTCATTAGAGGGTTTTGGGGGTGGGCGTCTTCCCATTGTCCCTCACTGGAACACCACGCTTCTTTCCGTTGTTTCAAGGGTTTGGCAAGTAAGGCCCATCAGACCAAAGAGATGTGATTTTTGGACCATATCTGACATTTGCCCGGAGAAGTGCCTCCCTGACTTCGCACATCTTGTCTGCTGGGAGACACAGGTATGCGAGGGCGGAGTGGGGACTTTGTTCAAGACGTCCTCTCCCCAGTTCTTGTTGGTCAGCCCGGGAGCATGTCGGGGGCAGGGGTGGTCTGGCATGCAGGGGCTGCCTCATGGACATTGCCTCAATGAATGAAGCTGTGATGGTTAATACTGAGTGTCAACTTGATTGGATTGAAGGATGCAAAATATCGATCCTGGGTGTGTCTGTGAGGGTGTCGCTGAAGGAGATTAACATTTGAGTTGGTGGACTGGGTGACACAGACCCAAGCTCAACCTGGGTGGGTATAATCTAATCAGCTGCCAGCGAGGCTAGGAGAAAAGCCGGCAGAGGAGCGTGGAAGGGCTAGGCTGGCTCAGTTTCCTGGCCTCAGTCTTTCTTTCATGCTGGCTGCTTTCTGCCTTCGAACATTGGACTCCGAGTTCTTCAGCTTTTGGACTCTTGGACCTACACTGGTGGTTTGCCAGATGCTCTCAGGCCTTCAGTCCCAAACCTGCTCTTCCCATGATCTTTCACAGTCACGGTCAATGGCACCACCACTTCCTGGGTGCCAAGACCCCCACACCTGGAGATGACATCACAGTCTCCTGTGAAGCTCGGTCTCTCTTTCCCAAGCCCTGTCAGCCCCACCTTCCTATTAGACCCCAAAGCCCATCATTTCTTATTATCTCTGCAGTGCCACTGCCTCAGACTGGCCCGACTTCCTCTTTCTCCCCTGATGGCCCCAGGTCGGCTCCGTGTAGTAACTGGAACGATTCCTTTAAGACCTGAGCCAGGGTGGGCACAGCGGCTCACACCTGTTCTCTCAGCACTTTGGGGTGCTGAAACAGGTGTCTCACTTGAGCCCAGGAGTTCAAGATCAGGCTGGGCAAAATAGCAAGATCTCGTTCCTTCAAAAAATTTAAAAATTACCTGGGCGTGATGGCAGCTATCTATCTGTTGTCCCAGCTACTCGAGCGGCTGAAGTGGGAGGACCACTTGAGCCCAGGAAGTGGAGGCTGCAGGTAGTGTGATTGTGCCACTGCACTCCGGCCTGGGTGAGACAGCGAGGGCCTGTCTCTAAAAAATAAAAATAAAAAGACCCAAGTCGGACACATTATTCCTACACTCAAAGCCCACGAATGGCTTCCTCTCTGGCAACTGGAATTTAACACCAAGTCTTCTTGGAGCTGGAATGGCCTGCCGTGCCCCAGCTAGCTGTTCTGTGGCCTCACCAGGGACCCCTGTTCTGTCCACTCGCTACTGTCCAGTGACAGTGGCATCCCACCATCCCTTAAACTCCCCCTTCGTAGGCTGGGCACGGTGGCTTATGCCTGGGAGGCCAAGGCGGGTAGATCACACAAGGTCAAGAGTTCAAGTCCAGCCTGGCCAAGATGGTGTGAAACGCTATCTCTACTAAAAATGCAAAAATTAGCCGGGTGTGGTGGTGCACGCCTATAATCCCAGCTACTTGGGAGGCTGAGGCAGAGAATTGCTTTAACCCTGGAGGTGGAGGTTGCAGTGAGCCAAGATCCTGCCACTGCACTCCAGCCTGGCAACAGAGCGAGACTCTGTCTCAAAACACAAACAACAAGAAACCTCCCCCTTCGCTGCGGCTGTTCTAGGCCGTTGCACTGTTTTCCCTGCACAGAATGCATTCCCCATCTCTTTGTGGCTTGCTCCTGAAATTCATGCGGGTGAGCTAGTCAGAGGCCCCCTTAGCCCCACCAAAGAGCCCAAGAGTTCAAGGTCAGCCTGGGCAAAATAGCAAGATCTCGTCTCTTCTGGCTGGTGCCATTTAGCATTTTCATTGAATGGAAGAGACTTTTTAATTTTAGTAGCGAGTGGACAGACCAGGGGTCCCAGGTGAGGCCACGGAGCAGCTGGAGCGCAGCTGGAGAATGCCCCTCCTCACCCTCCTGCCGCCACGGTGTGTCTCTTGGAACCTCTGACCCATTTCCCTTTTCTCTGTGGAGCTTGCCACCATGGTTTTGTAACTCATTTATTGCCTTGTCTTCCCAACAAGAATGCACAGCAGTCTGCCTGGGTGACAGACACAACCCCTCTCCCCTCCCACAAGGCACACAATAGAGTTATCAAATAGATAAACACAATTGCATAGAGGATGTGGCCACATCTGGCAGCCTCCATGTTTGGTGCCAGGGCCATGTGTGAGGCCATTGATGAGCATTAGCCCATTGGATTTCCATACCGACCTTGGGAAGTGGGTACTCACAAATCCATTTTTACAAATAAGGAACCTAAAGCTCAAAAAATCCCAAGGAGACCACCCAGCTCACGACGGGTTGAGCCAGTTTGGATGCCAAGTTTGCCTGCAGCCTGAGCCCAAGTGCCACTCCTGCTCCATGCCACTCGCGGACACAGCTCTGATGACTCCCCTCCTGCCTGCCTCTGACGGGTCTCTGCCCAAGTGTTCTGGTAAGGATTTTCATCCCACGGTCTGCCCCCTTCATTAGAAGTGACTCCCATTCGTTCGTTTTAAAGCCTGTTTCTCTCCTGTCTTCTATCTTTGCAAATTCTGGTTAGCTAAACAAGAAGTCCAGGAGTTCTGGGCCACACATCAATGAGATGGGAAGAAGGGGGAGAGGTGCCCACCTCCGCGTGCTAATGCATTTACCTCCTGGCTGCAGGCGTCCACAGAGTTGGCAGCCAGGACTCTCCAGAGGCTCCAAACCTAGCCTGCCCTGCGAGAACAAGCTGCTTCTTGGGAATCTTTTAGCTCAAGATGCTGTGTTCCATATTCATGATGAAATTTCCATGTTCATGAGGGCAACAAGTAAGTAGCATGGCTTTTGGGAAGGAATTCCAGCCAGTTACATTTAGGGACCTGAAAAAAAATTCCAAACCAAGAATATTTTCTGGCTAATGCCATTCAGCATTTTCATCTAATGGAGGAGACTTTTTTCTTTTCCTTTTTCTTTTTCTTTTCTTCTGTATGCCCTGGCTTCTCAGTAACTGTTCTCCATGCCAGCTGAGCCCCAATGGCTCCACTCCTCCCTGCTGCCTCCCTGAGTCACTCTGTCCCACTGGCTGTTGAGGAAACGAGGCCTCTAGTGACAGTCCTGGCTACGAGGGAAGATGCTGGTTACGTTTCGTCTTTTCCAGTCTGGTTCCTTCCTCCCAAACCCAACTCCCGTGTTCTCTCTGGGAGCCCTGCAGGAACAGGGGTTTACAAAGTTCTCCTTTCTCAGCCGGGCCCGGTGGCTCATGCTTGTAATCCCAGCACTTTGGAAGGCCAAGGTGGGTGGATCACCTGAGGTTGGGAGTTCGAGACCAGCCTGAGTAACATGGGGAACCACTGTCTCTACAAAAAAACCAAAAAAAAAAAAAAAAAAAAAAAGCCGGGCATGGTGGTGCATGCCTGTAATCCCAGCTGCTTGGGAGGCTGAGGCAGGAGAATCGCTTGGACTTGGGAGGTGGAGGTTGTGGTGAGCCGAGGTCACGCCACTGCACTCCAGCCTGGATGACAAGAGCGAAACTCCATCTCAAAAAAAAAAAAAAGTTCTCCTTTTTCTTCAGCCTTCCTGCTCAGTCTAGGTTAGCGTTCATGCCCACTCTTGGGCCTCTTCCCCTTGCTAGCCTGTTGGTTCACCTCTCCCAAGGGCCCGGGGTCTGTATGGCCTCTTCCTTCTCCCCCTACAGACTTCTTGTTTCGGGATAATACCACCCCCTTCCTCCCCGCCACCCGACAGGCCCTGTGTGCCCCGCCCTCTCCTAAGCAATTTACAGGTATGAACTACTATCTCTCCAAACAACTCTGTGGGACAGGCACCCCTCCCCGCATCTTCCAGAGAACAGAATGCCGGCTCAGAGTGGTGAAGTGACTTGTGAATGGTCACTCTGTGGGAAGGGGGGAGAAGCCAGGATGTAGGATGCATGCTGGCTTAACTCTGCTGCTATTCTGCCTCATAGCATTTAGTGTGAAGAGACAGGCCTTTGTGACAATACTAACCTAGGTGCACATGTTGGCCCTCTTGTTGCTAAGGAGCACTCAGCTAGTCAGTTCATCTAACAGAGTCTGTTTCATCGGCAGAATGGGCCTGAATGTATTCCTGACTCACGGGGTAGTTTTTACAGATGAATTGTGATCACAGCTGGCAGTCAATCTGCTCCCACAGTGACATGGAGAGCAGCCCCCTCTGCGGCACCACTGCTGTGCCTGGGCTGTGTGGGAGGATGGGTATGGGCAGGGATGGTGGCAGGCAGTCCCGCATCTGGGGCTCTAAGCTGACAGCGGTGGCTGAGATGGAGTCATCCGGATCTCAGACCAGCCCCCCCACCTCATCCCACAGGGCACGGTGTGTTCCCCACCATGTGGCCACCTGTCTCTGTGACTCTTCGACTGTCACTAGAACGAGAGGACCTGGGCCTGCCAAGCTCCAAAGAAAGACAACAGCTCATCGTGGAAGGCAAGGTAATTTTACAGAAGCAATGTGTGTGGTGACTATACTGCTGCATCTTTTACATGCCTTCACAATACTCACTCATGTACGTACACGCTTGCTGCAGGGGAACCCTACTGCCAAAGTCCATCCTCCGCCCCACCAAGGGAGCCCCAGTCTGTTCAAAAAACAAAAACTCCACGTCTAAAAGAAAATAACAAAACAACCAAACTTTACTTGCATTTAGCCATTAATAAATAATTTACAGTATGTACACGGGGTTACGCTCCACACAGGTCACAGACACGTGGACGCAGTGAGGGGTCCCCACTTGCAAGCAGAACGTGAGCAAACACAACCAAAATAAAGTGCTTCACTTTTTACTTCCAACATAGGGACCATCAACAAACAGCGGGGAGAGGGAGAGGCTGTGCCCAAGCACCCTCCCCCCTGCCCACGCAGTTCTGGCAGAGGGAGCAGGACCTCTTGGAGGGAGGGGGAGACACGTTCTGCAGCCTCCTGGCCAGTGTATGAGAGGTCCCTGGGGAACAGCAGAGGGGCTGCCGCCGATGCTGGTGGGTGGGGAGGGGCAGGGCTGCACCTTTTGGAGGAAAGCCTGACTGTGCTGTGGGCATGGGGGAACTGTTCTGGGCTCCTCGATGTGCACCCTGGGCTAAAATGAGGCGGGAGCCAGGGCCTTGTTTCTCCTGGCAGGGTGGTAACAGGGCTTAAGGGAAGAGATTAGAGGTTGGCGATCCTCCGAGGGATGCTCAGGACTGAGAAACCCAAGACCCTGCTTCTCTCCCCAGACTCCAGATATGGGTGGGCTGGGTGGGGGCTCCTGCGGTGGTGAGAAGGCAGAGGATGAGGGCAGGCCAGCTGCCCCCATCCACGGGTTCTCCTGCTCCACCCTGCGGCCCAGGCTCCCTGGCATCTGAGGGAGGGAAACGGGATCTCTTCTGTTTAGACATTTAGAACCAAGCACTTCAACTTCCTAAGCACAGGGTCGAGGGGGCAGAGGCCGGGGCCAGAGCAGGGCAGGTGCCTTAAAACCAGGACCTGCAGCTGGTACCCACAGCAGCCAGGGAAGCATGGTGGCTCCCCTCAGGCCACAGTGAGAAGGCATCAGATGGGCATTACCTACAGGCCGAAAGGCTCCATCAGTCTGCTAAGGTGCTGAGCAATGCCCTGGGGTTCCCTGGCTTGGGCCCAGCCCCAAGGAGGCCTCCTAGGGTGGCTCGGCCTGGGCGTCCCCGCTGGCCTAGGGGGTACGAGTGTGCTCTGTTGTGAAAGAGTGTATGTGCGCATGTGGCGGGCACAGGAGGCTCCACGGATCGGCGAGCAGTAGTCGGCCGGGGCTGGTTCAGTGCATTGCGAGGGGGAAGGAGCTGACTCTGACGGTGCCCAGTGTCTCTCTGGTGGGGGTGGGGGCCTGAGGGGCTGTTTTGCACATTCACACTGTGGGGGTGGGGCGAGGGGAGCTGCTCTCCCACTCACGCAGTTCTACTGTCACAAACATCACGCACCAGTCACCACAACCTTGTCACGTGCACTAGAGGGGGAGGGGCCTGGGCCTTCACCAGCAGGCGGGGCCACAGGGGACAGGCCAGGGGATGGATCTGCATCCCACTGGTAATCCCCGGTTGCAGCCTACAGATGGAGATGCCCAGGGGACAGGGCCCACACCTCCCTCCACATCTACGCATCTAGCAGAACACAGGAAGCAGGGCCAGGAGCAGCACGAGGGTGCCCAGGAGCAGCCGTGGGGCTGGGGGGAGTCCCGCTGCCGCCCTGCCCGGCAGGTCCTGAGTCCTCTCGTACAGATGCAGTTTGTCTTTGTTGGAGTGGAGCATCTTGACATCCTCCAAGGCATAGTAGGCGGCCAGCGTGAAGTTCACGTCACCTGTGGTGAGGAGGTCGAAGACGCAGGCCTGGTAGTACAGATCCTCCACCGGCAGCTTCTCCTTGCACTTGGCCACGGCTGTCTCATAGGGGAAGGTCTCGGGGGCCGTGGGTGCAGGGCTGGCGGCTGCCGGCCTGCGGGCGCCGGGGCCCTCAGTGTTGGCGTGGAAGGCCTGGAAGTCAATCTGCTGGTTTAGGGGGCAGCCCCGCAGGCAGAGGTAGAGGCCCTGGCTGTCCCAGTCCTCCACAGCGTTGACCACCTCCTCCGGCATGCGCACGGCAAAGGTCAGGTAGCGGCCCACCTGGCGGACCACGATGGTGGTGCCGATGTACTTGGCCTGGATCTCCACGTGCTGGCCCGACACCTTCTCTGTGATCTTCAGGCTGTTGGCCCCGTGCTTGTCCCCACCGTTCTTAGAGCCATCCACGAAGGCGCCTGGGAGCTCATCCATCTCAGCCTGGTACACCTTCTGGTCCACACACTCCTGGAAGTTCTTGAAGATGATGGTGAGCTGCCAGGGAAGAGGAGAGTGGGTGAGGCACATGGGACGAGGCCCAGCTCCACAGAGGATCCCCCAGAGATGCCCCAGACACTCCCTTCCCAGGTGAGACAGATGCCTTAGTTCCACCTGTGCACCTCACTCTCTAAACCAACTTAGCCTTCTTACTTTAACAAGTGAGTTAGAAAAATGACAGGCTGCTACCCTAAGTAGAAAACCAGCTCTTTTAATATATAGGGAAGTGAATCATAAGAATAAAAGCATAGATAATTAGAAATAAAAGGTCAACAGCCCAGTATGCTAGGCTGAATAATGGTGCCTAAGGAGAACACACCCTAATCCCTATAACCTGGGCATGTTCCCTTAGATGGCAAAAGGGACTCTGCAGCTGTGATGGGGTAAATGACACTGACATGAAGATTACCTGGGTGGGCCCTAAATGGAATCACAAATGTCTTTATAAGAAAAAGGCAGAGGGAGATTTGACTAAGATAGAGGAGGTGATGTGACCACACACCAAGGGATGCTGGCAACCCTTCAAAGCTGCAAATGACAATGAATGCATTCTCCCATGGAGCCTCCAGAAGGATCAGCTGTGCTCTACCTTGATTTTTTTCTCCGGGGGACACATTCTCAACTTCTGGCTTCCATATTATACATTTCTGTTGGTTTGAACTGCTCAGTTTCTGCTCATTTGCTACAGTGCGGCAGGAACCGGTATGGCCTGCAAGCATCATCTTGGATAAGGACAGTGGTACTGGAGCACAGTGCCTGCCAAAGGACCTCAGCAAATGCCTGAACGTTACAGCAGGGGGACTGGAGGAAAACTGATGCTCTAATAATGAAAAGGGCAAAATCCATGGAAGCAGGCAGAGGCCATGGTCCCAAGGCTGCTGAAAGGGGTCCCCAAACCAGGCCATGGAGGAGGTACCAATCTGAATGCGCAGCCCAGGCCCGGGTGGGAGGAGGCAGGCACCTTCCTGCCGGAGCCTGTGGCCAGTGGGGAGGAGCTGGACTGAGCAGCTGGCTGGGGGCACCCTTCTCCTCCTGAGAGCCAGACACAGGTGCATGGGCTGCATACAGTGTCCCAGGCACTGCATTCACTGCTTCTAGTTTTGTGTGACAGTGTCAAGTTCAGTGACATTACTCCTAATTTTCCAGGTGAGAAAATGCAGGCTCACAGTGGGATAATGACTTGTCTAAGGTCACACAGCCAGCAAGAGGCAGAGCTAGGAATTACTCTGGGGTTCCAGACTCTGGGCTCTTTTAGCTACAAGCCCATAGAGTGGGAGGCCTGTAAGAAGGAGAACTGGGGGCCAGGGCCGGTGAAGTTCCCCTGCTGTCGTAGGTGGTCTGGCAGCTCTTTTCTCCCTAACTTTCACGAAGTAGGCTATCTGGGTTGGAAATGGAGAAACACCCCCCACACCTCTTCCCCTCCTGTCCCAGGTGCCAGCTGTTTTGCTCTGCTGGAGGGTGGAGCCCAGCACGGGAGGACCCCAAGCGCACAGCTGCCTGAGCACAGGACTTATTTCCTCACCCCCTTCCTGGCAGGGTCCCAGCCTGGCCCCAGGACATGGCACACTCCTGGTTTACCCTGGGATGCCAACAGTGGCTGCAGCCTCTCCATCCAGCAGGGAACCCTAAACCTGGAACCTGATGAAATTGCTGTGACTCTACCACTCCCGACCTCTGGAAATGGCAACTCCAGATGGTTCAAGCTCCTACGACTTTCTTCTTTCCACCCACTGGCCGGCCCACCTCGGTGTGGAGGCGCCTGGGGGGGCCGGAGGTGGGCCAGCCAGGGTGGTCTGGGCCGTGGGTGGTCCTGCCATGGGGGGAGGATGGGGGACTTTGGTGTCCCTGCCTGGTGTGCAGGGCCACACAGACACTGGAGGTCGGGGGTGGGGGTCCCTGCTTTCCAAGTGCCATCAGTTGCACTGGAACAGGAAAGGCTGGTTTCGCTCTAACCGACATCTCTCGCGGAGACGGCCTCCTGGAAGGCTGACAGGCTGCCTGACTCTTCTTGGCACTGGTGCCAGGGACTCAACCACAAGTAACAGCATGAAGGGGGCCTGTCGAAAGCCGGCGGCTCGCTGCCAACACAGCCGCGGGCGGGCAGCCGCTCCTGCCTCTGCCGCTCCTTCTGCAGAGGCTCTGGCCCTTTCCACTGCACCAGGCACGAGGCAGAGCCCCGGCTGCAGCAGCTACTATTTACGGAGCACCACTTCTGTGCCAGGCCCAGTACAAGGGGGGACGCAAGGGAGAAGATCCCCGTGCTCCAGGGGGTCCCTGCCAAGGGAAGAACTGGGGAGTGCGATGGAGAAAACTAATCAGTGGGGAAAGGAAGGGGAATGCACAGGACTTGAGTTCCTGTCCTCTCCCGAGTCTCAGTTTGTCTGTAAAATGGGTGCTAGGGGCACAACTAGGGAGAGGGAGATGGAGCAGGCAGTTGGGCACAGAAGGCTGTCCCACGGGGGTAAGAAACTGGCTAAAACGTCCACGTGGAAAACATGAGATTTGATTGTCCACAAGAATGGAGGGATTGTCTGATTGGCTGAAACTGCCAGTATCATGAGAAACAAGTGATGCGCAAGTGTCTGGGGCCAGCTTCATGCACATGCAGCTTCACAGGAAGCTTCTGCAAAAGAAGGCCAATCTCATGGCTGCAGGGTCAGGCCAGGCAGACGCTGGACACACTCTGGGAAGCCCAAGGAGAGGCCTTCAAGGGCAGGTGGGTGGGGGCGGGTGGAGTCTGGCTGGCGGAGTTGGGAAAGGGGAGTGGGTTCCAGCAGGCAGTTGAGTCCAACAGGCGCAGAGGTCTCTGTTGCTGGTGGTTAAGGTGGCCAAAAAGCCCAGAGATCTCATGATCTAGGAGATGACAGTCCCTTGCCTTCCCCTGCTCCCTGTGGACACCAGGCTGCTGCCTGCTTTGGACATCGACTCCTCTGTGCCCCTATCTGTGCTATAGGGGGTGCTTGGTGCATATCCTCCCCCATTCTCTGGACAGAGCCGAGGCTCCCAATGGCCTTCAGCATCCTGCTGCCCCAGCCCCCCTCACCAGCTCCCCTTTGCTAGTCTCTGTTCGTCACACGAATGTGAGGGAGGGCAACACCTAGCTCAGAGACTGGCACAGATGCAACCTCTGGTGTTTGCTGCCTCAATGAGTGAACAGACACCCCCCGAGTAGCAGAGGCCTGAAAGACAGTGGGGGCAGCCACAGGTGCCTGAAGCCAGCCACCCATGTTCTCACTGGGGTACCATACTACCTCAGCCTCCAGCAGAGCTGTCAGCCTGCTGCGATCAAAGGTGGCCCTTGGTTGCAGCAGAAACGGGCTGGGTTGGTGAAGCTTGGCTTCATACTTTTTGGAAACCTCCATGCTGGGACGGGAAGGGATGTTCTCCCTTCGCTGCTCGGGCAGTTCTGCTGTCCACAGTGCCCAGAATCGAGCCAGGATTAGAACCCAGCCCCCTGCTCCACTGCCCTCTTCCCAGCTGCACTGCTAGCACCTGTTTTACAAAGAAACTGAGACTCGGGAGAGGACAGGAACTCGTGTCTTGCACCTTCCCCTTCTTTTTCCTGCTGGTTAGTTTCCCCATAGCACATGCCAGTCTGTCCCTCGGCATGATGCGTTTGAAAAACGTGGATCAAGTGAAGGAATGAATGAGCGGTCCATTGACATTTGGGTTGTGGATAGCATCGCCACACTCAAGGTCCCACTGTGCCTCCGCTAACAGCCAAGGATTGTGTCCTGAGCCCAGGCGCACTACCCCAGCCTGTCACACCACCTCCACCCATAATGGGGGCAGCAGCCCTGCCTGCCTGCACACAAACCACACATCCTCCCCCGTGTGTGGCTTGGCTCTGTTGTCACATTTGCCGGGGTCTGGAGGAGCAAGCCACTGGGGGGTCCACATCCCTCTCACATCCTCAGACCTCCCTGTGCGTCCTGCCAGCCCTTGGGAGCCTGCAGGAGGGGACAGGGAGGCCAGGTCCCCTCTGAAGCGGGCTGGTGCCCAGATTTAGAAGCTACAGCCTCAGGCTCCCAGTGTCCATTTCTCTTGGCTCTCAGGAGGGCAGGTGGTGGGGAGGTGCAGAGGCTGAGGGGGAGGCGGCTGGGTCCTTGGTGCAGGCCCCTGAGGGCACAGGGTGGAGTGGACCGGCTGCAGGTCTCCTGCATTAGGCGTCTTTGCCTGGGGCCAAGCGCCTGCTTGGGAATCCAGAGTGTGAAGACCTGCTTGTTTCTCGCCCAGAACGAGACCCCCGGGAGGCAGGCAAGGGCCACCGGGGCAGAGGGAAGTGGCAAGGATGGAGCGTTTCCCTGGCTGCCAGATCACCTCGCTGTCCTCTGGGTGTGGAGGGCTGGGAAACAAAAAAGCCCTTGTGGCGAGTCTGGCACTGCCTGCCACGTGGCCTTCCAACTGGCTCTTCCTAGGAAAACAGACCCACTGCTGGAAACCCCAGGGGGCAGTGGAGGGCCGGGCACTGGGGAGGGCGGACGTGTCCCCATCGCCTGAACTGGGAGCCACTAGCTTCCTTCCTGGCCTTGAGGCCTTGCCCTCTGGCTAGGTCTGCATATGAAGTCACAGGACATCCTTTCCAAAAGTAGGTAGGGGAGGGAGAAGCTGGGGTGGACAGGGGTGTCCACTTGCATAGGCCTGTGGCTGTGTGTGTGGCCGCCTTTGGCTGTGGCCCCAGATCAGGATCTGAATCCTGCTGCCCACATGGTGAGGGCTCCTTGGGTTGGAAAACCAGCAGCCCTCAGTGGTCTCATGGGGCAGCTGAGAACATTCCAGGTTCTGGGGTCACCTGGGCCAGGGGCAGATCCTAGCTGACTGTGCCCTTGGGGTAGGAAGGTTACTTTGCCTCCTAGAGCGCCTGGCTCCCCATCTGTGAAATGGAGCTATGCCAGCCAAGCCAGGCTGGGCCGGGGAAGGAGGGAGGAGGCTGAAACCCCCAGCCCTGAGGATGCTCCTGTGTCCCCACTCTGCTCCATCTTCCCCCATTCCCAGGCACCAGAGGCCCTATCAGCCTCTCCGTGTCCACACAGAGCAGAGACAAAGGGTAGGGCTGTGCCCCACAGTCGCCCCTCCCCTTACCTTGCTGGTGGCAGTGGCGGCTGAGCCAGGCAGCACAGGCGTGTTGGTGACCTGCACGTTCAGATAATTATTGTCGATGAGCGGCCAGGCACCCTGCACCTTGCAGGTCTGGAAGCGGTCTGTGAAAGTCCTGAGGTGCGGGTCCCCGAAGAGGCCACAGTGCGTGTAGTTGGGGGTGGCTGCGTGCTTGTGAAAGCTCTTCTCGTAATGGCAGATCTCCGGGCTGTCCGAGCGTTCCTGGCTGTCTCCGGGCGGCGGGAGCGTGCGCAGGCGTGGCTGTGAGGTGGGGCCATCCCTGGAGCAGTTGTGCTGGCTCATGAGGTCCTCTATGCCATGGACGGCCGAGTGGTAGGCCAGGTCACCCCGGCAGGTACGGGCCGTCCGCCGCGTGCACAGGGCGTAGGTGCGCAGAGCTGCACAGAACTCGGGGGTGTCGTCCGCGGCTGGGGCGTGGCTGCCCGATGTGGCGCTCCAAAACTCAGAGTTGCACTTCAGGATCTTGCACGGGGACGCGGCTGAGGAGAACGGAAGAGACGCACTGTCAGGGTGCAGCCTGGCAACCCCAGCCTCTGTGGGGCGAGCGGGCAGGGCAGACACCCATCACACGAGAATGCCTCATCTGGGGTGGAGCCACCCATGCCACACAAATTGTTCATGAGGGTGAACAATTTCCTGCAGATGGTAAGAAACGGGTCCTTCTACCCAGCCCATAGTGACCCCACCTGGCCAGGCATACAGACCAGCAGGCTGAAAGGGCCAGCGGGTCCCCTCCAACAGTGCCAGCCTGCTAGGGAGTGGTCACTGTTTGGGGGCAGCAGGACTGTAGGAGCTGACAGGCCACCCTGGAACCTTTGATATCTGTATACACATTCATGACCATCCGCAAGAATTCTGGCTAAAGCAACAGGAATCTGGCAGGGAATTAGCTCTGCTATGAAATGTGCCCCCAGTCCTGACACTGTATGACCTTGTAAAACCGACTTCCCACCTCTGTGCCTCGTTATGCTCATCTGTAAGATGGGATGATGAGTGTGAAGTGATTTTATCACATGTAAAGGACTTAGTCTGGCCCCAGCATTCATAGTCAAAGCTCAGTGACTGTTGCCTGTGATGGGTGCTCTATGGGCGCTGGTCACAGTGGAGCTGGCGTCCCTGATGGTCCCCATAGCGCCATCCTTCTCAGTGCTGCTCAGAGAAGCAAGCTGAGAAGCAACCGAGAATAGTAACCTTGGATCCCCCACAAGCTTTGAGACCTTAGTGACAATTACCCAAAATGACCATGCTTAAGAACCACGGCTTTCACACACCTAATCTCCTGAACACATAGGACCTGCCCTTTTCTGGCCTTCTAGATTCTTCTGCACAGCTCAGGGTGACCACAAGTTGCCAGGCACACACACACACCTGCAGCATGACAAAAGTTTCTATATAGGTTCCAGGAGAAAGGGGCCGGCAGACCAGCTGGGAGGCTCAGCCTCTGGGGTCACAGCCCAGTACTGGCTGGGGTGGTCTCTCCAGGGGGTAAAGGAGGCCTCAGCACTCCCGTCTGGGCCACTAACTTGGCTTGTGACCTTAGAAAAGTCAGTCTGTGAGCCAGGCGTGGTGGCTCATGCCTGTAATCCCAGCACTTAAGGAGGCTGAGGTGGGTGGATCATGAGGTCAGAAGTTCAAGACCAGCCTGGCCAGAATGGTGAAACTCCATCTCTTCTAAAAATACAAAAAGTAAGCCGGGAGCAGTGGCACAAGCCTGTAATCCCAGCTACTCAGGAGGCTGAGGCAGAGAATTGTTTAAACCTGGGAGGTGGAGGTTGCAGTGAGCCGAGTTCGTGCCACTGCACTCCAGCCTGGGTGACAGAGCAAGACTCTGTCTCAAAAAAGAAAAAAAAAGTCAGTTTGTGTTTCTGGTGCTGGTTTTATCTATAAAATCGAGTGGCACGTAAAACCAAGAACAGATGTATTTGAGGGCAGGCTAACACGAACACGAGTGCCTACCCCTCCCAGCAGTCCTGTACAAACCCAGCTTGCACCGTGCAGCCCTGGACTGGGTGATCTCTGCTGCCTCTGCAGGTGGGTGGGCACCATTCTACTGGGGCATAAACCACCTTCCCAGGTCACAGACCCAAGCAGGGCAAGTCAGTATCCATCCTGAAATTAGCGTTCTCCCCCTCACGTGACCTGTGTTTGCCATACTGCCAGTAACAAGGTCATTTCAGGTGATACCTAAGTGAACACTTGTCTTTTAATTTGAAAAGTCATATTTATTTAAATTGCATTAAGAAAAAAAAGTTGCTGGATGTGACAGCTCATGCCTGTAATCCCAGCACTTAGGGAGGCCAAGGTGGGCGGATCATATGAGGTCAGGAGTTTGAGACCAGCCTGGCTAACATGGTGAAACCCCGTCTCTACCAAAAATACAAAAATTAGCTGGCTGTGGTGGCACGTGCCTGTAATCCCAGCTACTTTAGAGGCTGAGGCACAAGAATTGCTCGAACCCGGGAGGTGGAGGTTGCAGTAAGCTGAGATGGTGCCACTGCACTCCACCCTGGGAGACAGAGTGAGACTCCATCTCAAAAAAAAAAAAAAAAGGAAGAGCTACAGATTTTCCACCAGCTTTATTATTTATTGAAGAAGTATGCTGACTTAAAGGGTCAGGTTAGGTAAATGTCAGTCAGGGGGTACCTGCTTGATATGGTTTGGCTGTGTCCCCACCCAAATCTCACCTTGAACTGTAATAATTCCCACTCATCAAGGGTTCAAGGGTGGCGAGAGGTGGAAAGAACTGAGTCAGGAGGCTATTTCCCCCATACTGTTCTCATGGTAGTGAGTAAGTCTCATGAGACCTGATGGTTTTATAAGTGGGAGCTCCCCTGCACACTTTCTTGCCTGTCGCCATGGAAGATGTGCCTTTGCTTCTCCTTTGCTTTCTGCCATGATCATTAGGCCTAGCCAGCCCTGTGGAACTGTGACTCCATTAAACCTCTTTCCTTTATAAATTACCTAGTCTTGGGTATGTCTTTTAACAGCAGTGTGAGAACAGATTACTCCACCATGATAAAGGCATCCTATGGCAGACATGTGGGGGCACTGGTGAGACCCCCCCCATGCAGTCTTCTTCCCACACAGGTGTGCTCCTGAGGACAGGTCTCCCTCCCAAAGTAGTGAGAAGATTCTCTTGCCCTGCTGCCTTCACATCACCCTAACCTGTACAAGGGCCCAACCTATCTGTAGGCTTTGAAATGTCAGTGTGATCTGTGACTGAAGAGGCTGCCCTTGATGAAGCCACTACAGGAGTTGAGTGGGGGCGCGTATGGGGAGGGACCCAGCGTACAGGAACTGACTGGTACCATGGTCTGTGCACAATGCTTGTCCCAGCAGCCTCATTAATTCCAAGAGCTGGGTGTGCTGACCTGCCATTCTGCCTCCTCTGATTCATGCAGATGTGGGCATCGAAGAAAATCATCCAGAAGGGACACAGGTCTCCTGCTTTTTTTTTTTTTTTTTTTTTTTAAGATGGAGCCACACTGTGTTGTCAGGCTGGAGTGCAATGGCACAATCTTGGCTCACTGCAACCTCCGACTCCCTGGTTCAAGAGATTCTCCTGCCTCAGCCTCCTGAGTAGCTGGGATTACAGGCATGTGCCACCACACCCAGCTAATTCTTTTGTATTTTAGTAGAGACGGGGTTTCCCCACATTGGCCAGGATGGTCTTAATCTCCTACCCTCATGATCTGCCCGCCTCAGCCTCCCAAAGTGCAGCATTACGGGTGTGAGCCACTGTGCCACGGTGTGGCACACTCAAGGCTCTGGTTCACCTCCAGTCCTCACTGTGACTAAGGTAGAGAAAGGACACTGCCTGTCCCTTTACAGCAGGCCCTACTGCAACACAAGCAGGGGTGTGCTGGGTTCTGGCTCTCTGTCAGAACCAAACTGGACAGAACCTAGGAGAGCAGGGACCGTGAAGTCCCAGCTGGCCGCCCTGTCCCAGGCCTGGTGCTGCAGGTGGTACAGGCCTCCCCTCTCTGCATCTTCCTGGTAGACGGCCATCCCCAGCTCTCAGGGGAAGGCTGGGCTCTGCTGGGCTGACTTCTCACCCAAGTCTAACTTTGAGGAACAACCATAGCAGGACACGAATCCAGACCACGGGACCTGCGAGCTCATGCCCGCAGCAGCTGCATGCCACGCAACCTCATGAGCGCCTTCCCGACTCCCGCCACCACAGTGGGCTCCAGCCTGTCCTGGAAGTCCTGTCCAGAGACACCATGCTCCCCATAGCCAGGTGGCCTGTGGGCTGGTGCCAGGTGTGGCTCTACCCTCCAAATGGACAGCTCTGCAGGCTCCAAGGCCGGCTTGGTGATCACGAGCTGCTACCTCCACAGCCTTCAAAACTGTTCTCAGGGCAGCACCCAGCTACGGAACTCGGGGACGTGCGGAGTTCCCGACAGAAATCCCACCCAGCTTCCCCCGAAGGGGGTCCCTCACATGCTCCGGGGCCGTGGAGTGGGATCTGGCAGCCCCAGATGATGCTGTACTGGGTGGTCTGGGACCTGGCTCGGCAGGCTGCAGGGGGCCTGGGGTTCTGCATTTTACACTCCCTGGAGAGGCCGACGCTGCTGGTCCCTGGCCCATTTTGAGTAGCGAGGCTTCAGTTGGTTCACTTTCCTTTCAGCAATCACAAGGGGCCAAGCGAGAGCCTGATTGAGCCTGGTGCGGCTGGAGTGTGTGAAGGGGACATTTCCCCAGGATGGGGCGGGGGCTGCTGAAGAAGGTTCAGAGAAGGGGGCTGCAGGCAAGGGGTGGGAGAGGCAGGCAGCCCACTGAAGCAAACAGCAGGGATGTGGCCTTAGCCCTGATGCAGAGCCGCCGAGAAGCGCCTGAGACAAGGCCCTGGCACTTCTTCCTTCCATTCCTTCCACATGGGAACCTCCTCTCACTCCCCTCTCCTCCCAGAGCCAAGACCACCCCTCACCCAGCAGGCGGAGCTGTCTGCCTGACACTCACAGATGGTGGCAGAAGTCACTCTCTGGAGCCCATGCATCCAGGAGCTAGGGTCTCCATCTCCCCCACTACTCTGCAGGCTCCAGGACCCTGCCGGAGGGGTGAGCTCCTTGCCCCACTACTCCCTCCAAGTTCCACCAGCCCCAGCTCTGGGTGGGCTAAGGGCCAGCACAGGCCCTGGGGGAAGGTGTCTGGTTCAAAGTCCCACTCGGTCCCCTACTAGTAGCTATGGGAACGTGACTCAGTGTCAGCTTCCTCAACGGTCAAGAAGGGACATCCAACAGACCAGGTTCCCCACAAAGGCCACAGTGGGGTCAGTGCTCACAGCTCTGGGAGGTCAGAGGTTAAAAGTCATGGGCTGGGGGGATGGCAAAGGCACTGGAGGGACCTCCAGCCAGGTGTGGCATCGCTCCTCCTCGCCTCTTCCTTGGGTACTCCCTGTTGGCACTCTCTCTCAGGGTGCAGTGGATCCCGTCTGGATCCAGGTCCCCCAACTCTAGGCACCTCCTTCTATCCACTGAGTGGCCAGGATCAGTCCATGGTCATGACTGTCAAGGGGGCCACGCTTCCCATGGGCACCCGGTGGCTTCACTCATCTCCAGGGAGGGTGCTATGGACGGAACTTTGTCCCCCTAGATGTGTAGGCTGAAGTCCTAACCCTTTATGGGATGCCATTTGGGAGGTAATGAGGTTAGATGAGGTCGGAGTCCCCACGATGGGGTTGGTGCCCTTCCAATAACGACACATGAACCAGGTGCGGTGGCTCACGCCTGTAATCCCAGCACTTTGGGGAGGCCAAGGCGGGTGGATCACAAGGTCAGGAGTTCAAGACCAGCCTGACCAACATGGTGAAACTCCGTCTCTACTAAAATAACAAAAAAAATTAGCCAGGCATGATGGCGCATGCCTGTAATCCCAGCTTCTCAGGAGGCTGAGGCAGGAGAATTGCTTGAACCTGGGAGGTAGAGGTTGCAATGAGCCAAGATCGCACCACTGCACTCCAGCCTGGGCAACAGAGCAAGACTCCTCCTCAAAAATAAACAAAATAAAATAAAGACACCTGGAGAATGCTAAGCATTCTCTCTCTCTCCCCCCTCCCTCTCCCTCTTCCTGCCATGAGGATATAAGAAGAAATCCACAGTCTGAGAGGCAGGAGAAGGCCCCTCCCTTTAGAAAAGGACCATGCTGGCACTGGGTCTAGGACCTCCCATCTCCAGAACTCTGAGAACAGAAATGTCTGTTGTTTAAGCCTCCTAGACTGGGGTATTTTGTTATGGTGGCCGAGCCAGAGAGACAGTCATGGAGGGAAACCTGGCTGCCTCCCTCCTCTATGTCCTGCACCTCCCAAGTCCCCTCTGGAGAAGCTGCCAGTGTCAGTGGAGACATTTGTTTGGCCAGATTGATTCAACTTCACCGATCCCTTCTTCCCATTTCCTGACAAGGACGTGTTTTTGCCCAGGGATTGCCCAGGCCTGGGATGGTCCCCTTGGCTCTTCAGAGGGAGAGATCAGTGGGGGTGGGGGCGTGGCACACCGAGCTCTCATACCTCTGCGGGGAGACCCCTGTATCCCCACAGCCCTTGTGGCCCAGTCTCTGCGTCCTTGCTCCTGACAGACAGCACCTGGTTTCCTGCTTGTCACGGCCCCTTGCTTCCCCAGGTTTTCACAGCATGCTAAAATGCCTCTTCTACTGAGACATTTTCTGGGAGAAGATTCAGTCAGAAACTCTGGGTCCTGAAGCACAATTTCAACAAGTGTGCCTTTGTCCTTGTTAATGACCCTGGATTCTGTATGAAAAAGAAAAATAAGGATACTTGCAATTTCCCCACCTGGAGAGAACTGGGGAGAGTTCAGTGTTGGGTGAGAGGTTACAGATGTTCTCATGGGGCAGTGCCCATGGGAGGGCCTCACGGCAGCAGTGGGCCTTACTGTGGTGGGCAGAACGCCGAGATCAGCTCCAGCTCCGCCACTCCAGGGCTGTGTGACTGTGGCGAGATTCACTGCCCTGAGTTCTAGAGACGCATGGGCGCCTCACCACAGGGGTGTTAAGGGGACTGCAGGCTCTGATGCGTGCCAAGCCTGGAGACTTGGGAAGGAAGCTCTGTGACAGCCAGTTCTGTGTCAACTTTGTTCTGTTTAATCACAATTTATGGGAGAGGCTGAGCTTAACTAGCAGCTAATGTGTACTGAGCATTTACTACGTGCTAGGCATTTATTGACATGTGTCTCCTTCAGCCCTTAAAACAGACCCAGGACTGACTTGTTATCCTCATTCAACAGACAGAGAAACCGAGGCCTACAGGCATTAAATAGCCCCCCCCACCCAGGTACCCTGAAGGGGGCAAGACACAAACCACAGCCCGCAGCCCCCAAGCTGCACTCTTGTGGATTTCCACACTCCACACCAGGCAACGCATAATGCTGCGGGCCCCAGAGATGAACACAGACAAGAGTTCTGCCTTTGGGGGGCTTCCTGGGGAAGAGGCTGTGCGCCCAGGACTGCACAGGGAGATGGGGCAGGCACAAGAGCTGGGCCTCCCCTCAAAAAACAAAACATGATCACGACAATTCCCTGTGCTCACCGGGGCCTGTGTAGGTGACACATCACTTTCCTGTTGGCTCCTCGCTACTGCCCTGATTAGAGGGCAGGAATTTTTTTTTTTTTTTTAGATGGAGTCTCACTCTGTTGCCCAGGCTGGGTGCTGTGGCACAACCTTGGGTCACTGCAACCTCCACCTTCCAAGTTCAACCAATTCTCGTATCTCAGCCTCCCGAGTAGCTGGGATTACAGGTGTGCGTCACCACGCCCGGCTAATTTTTTAAATGTGTTTTTAGTAGAGACGGGGTTTCACCATATTTGCCAGGCTAGTCTCGAACTCCTGACCTTGTGATCCACCTGCCTCAGCCTCCCAAAGTGCTGGGATTACAGGTATGATCACTGCGCCCGGCAAGGGCAGGAATTTTTATCTTCATTTTGCCAATGCAAACATGGAGGCTTCAGGCTGGAGTGGGCCTGGGTCATACAAGTGGAGGGCTGGGGTTGAGATGGGCAGGGCTTGAGCTATTTCTATGCTTTTCAAAATGCCTTTGCCACAAGTGCCTCCCTCAGGACACCAGCTGAGACTGACCCCGCTCCCGCAAGGCCCAAAAGCACGATGTGGGTCTCCCATGCAGCCACGGACCCATCTGGTCTTGGGGTAGCAACCTCATCAATTCCAGCCCTTCCTGCAGAAGGCCTGTGTGGCGCCCACCAGGGGCAGGGGCTGCTGCCAACGGACCCATCCCGACTTCTGGGGTTTCCAGGTGCCCCAAAGTCTCAGGGAACTGGGATCCAGCTCTGCAGATCTTCCTTCCTCTCTTCCAAAGCTCCCGGCAGGGGAATGACTTGGAAAGGCCACTGACAGTGACCAACTGGGACCAGAGGAAAGGGTGCCTGTTCCCCTTTGCCATCTCTCCATGTGGAAAGGCGGCTCTCTGGGAACCACGGGTCCCAGAAATGATGCGTGTGGGGCCTCGTTTCCCATGCAGGGGCTTGATGCCAGGGCTGGGCAGTCCCCACAGGCGGTGATGGGAGTGAGGGGCCCTGACCTCCGCGGCCATCCGATCACCCTGCCTTCACTGCAGTAAATCACCAACTGCAGCACTCCCACCAGAGGGCAGGGACCTGAATGTAACCTGGCCCGGCATCAAAAGCAGCAGCCGTGGCATCACCTGCTGAAGAGATCTTGGAAGGACTGATTTTTATGTGCTGTATCTTTACAAAAAGTGAGTCCCCAATTCCAGGCAATAAACCTTGGACTTTTCTGATGCCAATGTCCAAGGAAAGAAGGAAGGAGAGGAAAGTTTGAGAGTTGAAACACAGATCTCACAGCAACTCCTGCAAGCGGAAGAGGAAACCTGCTTTTCAGAGCAAGCCATGGTGAACACAGAGCCAGCAGTCCCGCAGAGTGTGAGCTGAGCATACCAGCCAGGTACTGCAGTCCAGAAAGTGGCCCCTTCTACCTCTGGAGCCACCTTCTGATGGGTCCAGGGCAGCCAACATGCACAGAACCACGGACTGAAAAACGTAAGACGTTTCCTGAGCTTCCATTTCTACCCCAGCCGCTGAGTGTGCGTTGGGAAGAAGCCACCCCGCCCACCCTACTCCGGCCCCTTGTTAACCCTTGCAACCTGGGGCTCAGCCTCAGAGACACAGACAGAGCTTTCTGCCTCTTACAAGCGTATTACGCAGCATCACGTGCATTGCATGGTTTGTTTTGACTCTTGAGGCCTTGAACTTTCAGGATTCGCTATTGTGGGGCAAACGGGAGAACCCCGAAGCCTGCAAAGACAGTAGTCTGGCCTTGTCCAGATTCAACAACAGAAAGCCCCTAACTTGTCCCAGAGCCCCATGGGGTGAGGGACTCGGCTCAAGAGGTGACGCCCAGGCAATGCCTAGAGGATGAAGTGGCTCCCAAGCCTGATGGGGGTGGAGTGGGCGCTGGGTGCTCAAGTAAGGATCCCGGCGACCATCTGACCCATGCGCTCCTGACTCGAGCAATCCAGGCCAGAGCTCACGGCTTCTCCATGCAATCAAATGTATCAAAGACCCTAACAATCACTTTGTGACCAAACACAATGGTCACTTTTCAAGGCACGCCATGGATTTTAGAAACTGGGAAGGTCAGAGGTCACCGGTTTACGCAGCAGGAAAGCTTCCACCTTGGTGTCCCAGGGACTTCCCCTGGCCCTTGTCCAGAGTCACACAGAAAACGCAGAAGTAGAGCGGCCTTGTGGACTGAGGATGGCTCCTCAGCTCTCTGCACCACCTTATGGTTCCTCCAGCTGCTCCTCTCTCTGGGTGTCACTGGACTGTGTTGTCACCCATCTGCCCTTACACAGCTCAAGTTCCTCTAGGAGGTGGCTGCTGAGTGGCCTCTTCCCTCACCTGCATGTGAATCTCTGAGGGTTGGGGACCCCCATCTTCATCCTGGTGTCCACACTCCATACCCAAAGCCTATCAGGAGATTTATTTATTTTTTGAGATAGAGCCGCTCTGTTGCAGTGGTGCGATCTCAGCTCACTGCAACCTCCACCTCCTAGGTTTAAGCAATTCTCCTGCCTCAGCCTCCCGAGTAGCTGGGATTATAGGCGCGTACCACCATACCCAGCTAATTTTTATATGTTAGTAGAGAAGGGGTTTCCATGTTGCCCAGGCTGGTCTTGAACTCATGAGCTCAGGCAATCCACCCACCTCAGCCTCCCAGAGTGCAGGAATTATAGGCATGAGCCACCGTGCCTGGCCGCCTATCAGAGATTTGATGCCTTTTAAAACTCCCACCCAGGACCACGGGCCTGTGCCTGGGGGATGTAACTGTCCCACATCCCACACAAACTTGTGTAGGTGACATTTCACTCTTTTGGGGAGGTGGGCTCCAGACTGCCTTCTTCATGGACTGAGACAAGGTAGAGAGAAAGAAAAAAAAAAATCATAGCCACCCAGCACGTCTGACTTCGTTCTTCTCCTTTCAATAGCACCCTAGCAGCTCTGAGAATCGGAAAGACAGGGCAGGGTGCTCAGAGCACCAGCTGCACCAAGGCAGGCAGGAGGAAAGTATTTATGCACCAATGAGGCACTAGCTGCTTTCAGAGACCTCCTTTGAACTGTTAATCAAGCCCAATCTTTCAGAATAATAGCCTGATTATTACCACCCTGTTTGCATAACAAAGACACCCAATAAGACTGATTTTGCCATGCACAAGGGGGTGTGAAGGCTCGACTCTGAGAAAGGAGTCCTAGGAATGCAGTGAGCCTCTGCAGAGCCTGAACCCACGAATAAAGACAATGCAATTTGCCACCAAGAAAAGCTCAACAGACCAATAAATTACCCGCGTGCAAAGGGATTAGATCAGGTTTCAGTTACTGTATGGGAGGGGCAGGGAGAGCCAGAGAGGGAAAGACCTGTCCTCTCTTAAAGGGGTAAGGCTCATTTTTGACTACAAGCCCGAGGATCAAGCTGTTTTTATCCAACTCTGTGGCCTGTGTGGGAACTGCCTGAGTTCAATTACTTGCTCCAAGTTCTGGACCCTTCCATGTGCCGGGCACTTTGATGAACGCTGTTTCTGGAACAAACCCCAGTTAATCTCTGTGCTCAGGTAGGGTCAACCACATAAACTTCTAGAATACAAACCAAACATGTTATGTTTTATCTGAACACTTAACAGCAACAAAGGTTTAAGAATGGAAGTAAGGGCTGGGCACGGTGGTTTACACCTGAAATCCCAGGACTTTGGGAGGCCGAGGCGGGCAGATCACAAGGTTAGGAGTTCGAGACAAGCCTGACCAATGTGGTGAAACTCCGTCTCTACTAAAAATACAAACATCAGCCAGGTATGGTGGTGAGTACCTATAATCCCAGCGACTAGGGAGGCTGAGGCAGGAATGCTAGAACCTGGGAGGCGGAGGTTGCAATGAGCCAAGAGATTGTGCTACTGCACTCCAGCCTGGGTGACAGAGTGAGACCCTGTCCCAGCACCGCCCCCCGCCCCCCCAAACAAAGGAAGTATGAGAGGGTCTCAGGGAAGTAGCATTTCAACGAGGTTCTGAATTTGACAGGTGACACAGGGCAAAGATCTGAAAACAGGAGCCACCAGAACAACGGAGCTTGGCAGGAGGGGACATGCTGGCTGGTTGGATAGTAGCCATGAGTTTGGGGCCAGACATGGAAACCTAGAGTGCCATCTGTGCCCATTAGGAAGCAAATGCTGCTCAGCTTCAAACCACTTTGCTCTGCGGTGAAGGGACTTTGCAAACTCCATCTCTTTCGTCACCAAGTTCCCTGTTCCATTTTTCCATGAGGGGTTAGTAGATGGAGAAGGGAAGGTGGGAAGCAGGAGACAGGTTACCTGCTATCCCCAAGGCTGTTTCTCCCACCACTGCCCAGCATCGGCCCTCCTCCAAGCTTGCCTTCCTTCTGCCTCTCTGTGAGTCTCAGGGGTTTCTCTCTGCCCTATCAGACTTCCCATGCCCGTAACAATGCCTACACGAAGTTCCCTCTGTGGAAACAGCCAGGGTGGGTTTTTTCTGATTGGACCCCGATACGCCAGCCTAAGCTTTTTGCCTTTTTCCAATGGATGGTGGGGAGCCCCAGAGCATTTTCAGTGAGCACCCAGGGCATGATCAGAACACTATTTTAGAAAGCAGTGTAACTGAGGCAATGGCCTCAGTTAGGATGGAGGCCCACGGAGGGAAGGGACGGAGAGCAGCTTAAAAGAGAATCACTGCCAGTGCCTGTGGAGACTATCGCCTTGAAGCCACAGACCACCCCTGTCCCCTTCCTCACTGTCCACCTGGCCTGAGCAGCAGACGCTGATGCCCTTCTTAGCAACATGCCACGTCCCTGTTCAGAGGCAGAGGGAAGAGCACTGAGCCGGGGGGCTGGCCAGCTCATACCCAATGAGACTCACGCTGCCACCCCTCTCCACCCTCTCCTGTCCCTTGTGCCTCAGCACTGGATCTTACAGGGGACAGGCACAGAAGGACCTACCACCAACACATGGCAAACTCTGGCCAGAGCAGTGTTCGAGAGTCTCTTGGAGTTGAGATGCTGAGGCTGCCTGTTTGTGCCGCTCCTGCGGGAATGTTACTCTATCACCCTGGCGTAAACATCCAGGTGTTTGGCATCGGATGCCAAAAGGAACACACCCAGGTGAGCCACCGGGTTTTTCACCAGGTGCAGCAGATCCTACCTTGCTTAACCTGCAAGCAGCCAGAATGTGTCACCTCTTCTAAAAGGCATTCGTCCCTGAGTCCAGCCCAAGAATGTCTCAGGGAACCCGGGACTCCAATGTGGCTCCCACCCTTTGAATCCACTGCAAATTTTCTAGAAGGTTTTCTCTAGAAGCCAGCTGCAGGAGAAAGAGAAAGCTTCTCGGATAACCTCACTTGACTGTGGGGATGCGGAGTCAGTTGGGGCGCTGGGGTCATGGAGGGGTAACTCACAGCCACGTGAGCATAGGCAGTGGCTGAAAGCCCCTCACAGACCTCAGGCAGGAGTTACTGCCCCCGAGTCACACCCAGCCGGGGCTGCTCTGCTCCAGCCTCACTCATGCCAAGTCGCTGCATGAAACCGCACCGCCTGCCAAGGGAAAGGGTACACCTCAGCTTTCCAAACTGCCCTCCCACCTCCAAGTTCCTCCTGGGGCCACATGGAGGCAGACCACGAGCAAGCGGGATGGTGCGAGAGTGTGTTCACCTTCTGGCCCAAGGCCACAGACAGCTTCAGGGAGGGGCTGACCGCTTCTCTAGACAAGAGGGGCCCTCGGCCGGCAAGGACTGGACACAGAATTCCATGCCAGCACCATTCTCTCAAGGGCAGAGGATAAGCTACTCCAAATTCCACAAGAAAGGTGGTTGGTCACAGGCAAAGACCTAACTTTCCAGATGCAAATGATGCTTGAGAGGAGCACTCTGGTCCTCCAGCTTTGAGGCATAACCCCTTTTCCTGAATCTAGGGCTGGCGTAGCCTCTAGTGACCCTGGGCTCCTCTGCTTAGCCTGCGGGTCAAGATGCTCTTGAAGTGGCTTTTACCCCAAATGCCCGGCTAATTCTTTTGTATTTTTAGTAGAGACGGAGTTTCACCATGTTGGCCAGGCTGGTCTTGAACTCCTGACCTCAAGTGATCTGCCTGTCTTGGCCTCCCAAAGTGCTGAGATTACAGGCGTGAGCCACCATGCCCCGCACTACACGGCAAATTTAACGACCGTATTTATCCAAAATCTGCGCATGGGAAAAGGGCAGGATTCTGGGTTCTACTTCTGGCTTTGCCATGTAACTAGCTGTGTGTGCAATGTCGGGAAAACCTCTGTGACCCTCTGTTTCCTCATCAGTGAAATGGGAACGACGACCCTCATGGGGATATACCTAAGGCATTTGGCAGAACACAGGCTAACTGTGGCCACTCATTCAACAGAAGAGCTTTTAAGATTCTTATTCTAATTCAAATGATCCCATTTTGGAGAGAATATAAAGGGATTACATCTTGAAAGACATTTGTGGAATGTTCATTAGTGATGGTTGTCTGTGGGAGGTTGGATTCTGGGTTATTTTTATTTTATCACTTACCCCTTTCAGCCGTCAGAGTCAAAAATGAGTACTGTTTTTATAACCAGAAAAAAATTATTTTGGAAAAAAACTTGAGTATCTGGAAAAAAGAAAAAAAAATCCTGTGGTCTTTGCCCATTCAGCAAAACCCAAAACAAACAGTAACACACACACAAAAACCCCCAAGGGTCCTGTGGTTCCCAGGACCATTTGGGTGTGCTTGGGTGGGTGGAGAAAAGAAGGGTATATAGCAACAGAAATGGGGTTCCTGCTTTTATAAACAAAACTGGTGCTTTACAAGAAGACAAAATGCAAGGCCCATGAAGCACCAAGCCCAGGAGGTAGCTCAGTTGTCAGCACCCAAGTTAACAGGTGCCCCCAGCATTGGGGTTCTGCACTGGACCCCTGCAGATGGCACCGAGCTTGGAGTGGAAAAACTGGGCAGTGCCTGGAGCAATGCCTTAGAGCGACCAGGTGTGGTGGGGTGGTATATGGGGAGGCAAGGGGGGAGGAAAGCGGTGACCCAGGGCTTGGGGACGTGCTGGAAGCTTGGAAAGTCAGAGGCCCTCCTTTCTGATGTGGCAAAGCAGGCCATGAGCAGCCATGAGCTCCTGGACAGGAGATTCAGAGTGATTCATTTGGCACCATGGCGAGGATAGGGGAGGCAGGCGGGTCCTAAGACTGCCCACTGTTGCAATGGCAGCAAGGTGACAGAGGGAACAGGCAGGATCAGGAGGAAGAAGGACCTGCAGCCTCAAGTGATTAGACCACATGGAAAGATACCCTTCATAACCAGCACTTCACGGATCTGGACAGGGGAGTCCCTAACAGACAAGGGCGAGGCGTGAGTCCAGGGGCCAGGGGAGGATAAATTAGGGTTCTGTCTAACCGTCGTGGTGCGCCAGGGGCTGAGGATGGTTCTCAGGACATAGAACTTCTGGTTTTTAAACTACGGAAGTCCTGGGCAAACTGGGTCAAGCTGGCTACCCTAGAAGAAATGCCGCCTTCAATTTAAGGCTGGTTGAATTTTTGCCAAGCAGCAAAACAGTACGGCCCCTAACTGCTACTCAACCAAAATCTAAAGTTGGGGTTCTTTGCCCAGCTATCACCACTCACTGGCGAAATGTCCAGCCTTGTACATTTCACCAAAGACAAGATCTCTAGCAGGAACTACACTCCCCCAACATGTGAACTGGTCCCCACCTTCAGCTCGTATCTCCCCTCTTCTCCATCTGAGTGGCCTTACCTGTGCCCACAGATCCTCGCCCCAGCTCCTGTCCTCTGAGTGGTGGGGTGACCACGGGCAATTTCTGCACTCTTGCAGAGAGGTTTCCCATCTTCAAATCACAACACCAGAGATCCTTTCCCTTTCTCCTCAATTCACCCTCAGGGCCTAGGGGCCAGCCCTCTGTAGACTTTGATGTGTGGGCTCTCCCTGGGAGCCAGCTGCTTTGTTCTGCAGATGCCCTCACACGCTGGTTACTAGCTGGCTAGTTCCTGCCACTGAACATCACCTCCAAATTCACATTTTCAAACCTAACCCCAGATGGTATGAGGAGGAGGAGGAATTTGGGAAGTGATTATATCACAAGAGTAGAGCTTTCAAGAATGGGATTATAAAAGGGACCCTACCGAGTGCCTGCACTCCTCCTGCCCTGTGAGGACAGAGTTATAAGGCACCATTGACAAATCAGACATTGAAGCCGCCAGCACCTATTACTCTTGGACTTCTCAGCCTTCAGAACTGGAAGCAATGAATGTCTGCGTGTATAAGCCACCCACTTATGGTATTTTGTTACAGCAGCCCAAACAAACGAACATGCTCTCGCCTTAGGACACAAAGTCCTACTAGGAGAGCAATAGTGGTAAGCAGGCTGATCTGCTGATGCATTTATGTCTTGGTTTGTTTTTGAGATGGAGTTTCACTCTGTTGCCAAGGCTGGAGTGCAGCGGCACGATCTCAGCTCACTGCAACTTCTGCCTCCCAAGTTCAAGAGATTCCCCTGCCTCAGCCTCCCGAATAGCTGGGATTAGAAGGTTGCACCACCATGCCCAGCTACTTTTTGTATTTTTAGTAGACCTCGCCTGGCCGATGCATTTTTGAATAGCAGCTCTGATAGAAATAGTCTCATTTCTATAGTGGCACAGATGTCTGCTTGGACACTGCAGAGGGCCATGGTCTCCCGAAACCTTAGTTACCCACCAAAGACTAACATTTCTAAAACAGTTGCAGTTTAAAAGTATAAGAGGGAAGAAAGCAGGAACTGTAGCTGGAGTGCTACAGTTCTCACAACAGCGATCCTCAAACTTGAGAGTGCGTCAGAGTTCTCTGGAGAACCTGCTAGAACACACACTGCAGGGCCCCAGCTCCAGAGTATCTGCTTCCATAGGTCTGTGGTGCGACCAGAACTTGCATTTCTAACAGGTTCCCGAAGAAGGCCGATACTGCTGGTCCACGGACCACACTTTGAGAACCAGACTACAGGACTCATACACAGTGAACAGCAAGCACGGTGACATGTCCAAAACGTGCCTGGACAGATGTCTCTTAGAAATTTGTATGAAAACGTCACAATGGCTTCGAAGTTTAAAAAGCCATCTGTTGCCGGGTTCAGTGGCTCACGCCTGTAATCCCAGCACTTTGGGAGGCCGAGGTGGGCGGGTTAGACCAGTCTGGCCGATATGGTGAAACCCTGTCTCTCCTAAAAATACAAAAATTAGCTGGGTGTGGTGGCACATGCCTGTAATCCCAGCTATTCAGGAGGCTGAGGCAGAAAAATTGTTTGAACCCTGGAGGTGGAGGTTGCAGTGAGCCGAGACCATGCCACTGCACTCCTGCCTGAGCGACAGAGTGAGACTTTGTCTCTAAACAAAACTAAACCACAAAAACCATCTATTAGCTGTGATTTGAGTAGGATGCTGTTTGTGGAGTGCTCTTCTAAGCATCTTTCTGGCCTCCCTTCCTAGGTAGACACGGCCACTGTCTGCCTGTGCTGTCCCCAAAGAATCATCTGAGCAGACATCCTTGCCGTCTGCATGACAGTGGAGAGGCCCTGTCTCTTCACCAGGCTGTGGTCTGCCTGAGGGGCTTGGTTAGAAGGCTCCAAAAGTTGTGACTGCATCAGGAACACAGCAGGCTGGCCATCCATGGCGAGTCAGTAAATAAAAACACTCGAAACACACAAACACTCTCAGTGTAGCCGAGGTGAAGGCATCTTTCTCCACATAACTATGTCCAATTTAATTTGCACTCCTATGGGCTTACTCCTGGCAGCCACTCAAGCTGACCAGCACAGAACAAACCGAGGCTTTCACGCAGCTGCCCAGCCAGTCTCCACCTGTCTTCAAGGGACAGGCGAGTGTGTCTGGGTGCCTTGCACTTGCCGGGGCTTTCTTGATTTCTCTAACTCCCCGCTTGCTCTCCATCAGACCTGCCCATTTTCTGACTGTATTCCTAAGTGGCCCCTCTCCTGGTCAGTGGGTCAAAGAATGAGACGGTCTCTGTGCTGGAAATCACCCATTTCATCCCTTACTTAAGAAACTGTCTTTTGAGCCACGTTTCTAGAGCACACAAGTTTTGGAGCCCCCAGTTTATTTGGTTTTGGGATACTGGAAGCTGTTTTCAGTAGGGTGGGCAATTTTGACTAAATGCAGCTGTCAAGCCCTCAAATGAGAAGAAACATGAGCCAGCTGGTATGACAGGCAAGCAGCTATCAGTTCTGTCGGCCAGGTTTTAGTTACCAGCCTCAAAGCCAAAAAGAAATGGGTTTCTTGGAAACAAAAATGATGGAATTTGGGCTGCGAATTATATAACCTACCAGTGTTGCTCAGCTTATGCCGGGATGCTTTAACAACAAATTTTTAAGATGGAGAAATAAATCGAGATACAACGAAAACACTACCACTTGGGGCCTGCAGCCTCCTACCTCTGGGAACTTCTGCCAGGCCTTCCTTTCCAGCCCCAAAAGTTAACAAGTGCTGCAGCTTTAAGAGAGGGAAGGTGTTGTTTTAAGGGCCTCTAAGCCCCCCTTCTCAGTTTCAGCTTTGAGCTGACATCACATCCCCCGCATCAGCCAAGGGACAAAAGCCATTTATCAACCCATCTGATAAAACTTCCAATGGGCTGGATCTTTATCTAGACCAAACTAAGAGGAACACAAATTGCAAACTCCTGCTTTTCCGAAGGGGGGACTTCTTTTTCAAGAAGAGGGTGATTTTTATTTTTATTTTGAATTCTTGGGAGGAAACCAAATTGGCCTGTTCAGCCGGACTCTTGAGGTGGAGAAACTGCCTTTTAAACACGCTGGGGGTGGGGAGAGGGCACCCTGCTGTCTGACCCCTGTGGAGGTGCTGATATTCCAAGCTGAGTACTTTTTGGGTATACCAAGACCCCTCCCGGACACACCTCGTCCTTAGCCAGGCCTCACGGAAACCGGGTCCAGAAAGCAGATTGAGGATCTCTGACCCTCCGGAGGTGCAATGGTAAGCTGGACGCACAAGGCTGAGCTGGCGCTAGGGGCGAGGAGCAGGGCTGTGGCTAGAGGGTAAACTGATCCCTTACTCCATACTGTTTGCTGTCTGCGTGGTCCGCCCACTGGGAGCCCCAACACGCAGCCAGGCCGAGCCAGACCTGCCCAGTTTTGCCAGTTCCTTGAAACCCAGTTGGCTGAAGAGCAAAACAAAACAACCCAATCCGACTTTCAACTCAAGTCCTTTCTTGCAAAGTTCAGGGGTGCGCGGGGGCTGCGGCTCCGCGCCCGGCTGTGGAGCGAAACAAGCTGAAATTTTTTCAAAAAGACACCTCTGAACCCTGCAAGCACAATGGAAACGGCTGGGAGATCCCGTCTTGCGTCTGGGGGCCGTTTGGCCCGTGACATAGTGTTTATTTGTATTTTTAGCAAGAAAAAAAATGGGTATAAAGGGCTTAACTGGCATTTTCAGGCTGTGAGCAGCATACGGCAAAAATGAAATAAAGTTTTATGAAACATCATAAAGAAAACAGGCCGGGGATTTAAGTTGCGTGCCTCCCCCCTCCCCACGAAAGGAAAAAAAAAGTAAAGAAACTGGAGCGTTTGGGAAGGAACAAATGCTTCTCTGTGGAGCTGGTCGCCCTTCCCCCAACAAAAACAAGAGGTCCGGGCTCCGAGGAATTTGAAAGCAGCGATCTGCCAAAAACATTGTGAAAAACTATGGGGGATTCATTGGAAACAGATGGGCTTTTTCAGCTTTAATTCTGAAATTCTCTCCTGTTCTGACACAATAAAAACAAACAGGGGGCGACGGCGACGCAGAAAGTTATCAAACAGGAACACCAGCTCATTGGAGCGGGGTCCGTGGGTGTCCCTGCGTGGCCAAGCGCGTGGAAGCGGGAAGAGGTCTCCGGGGAGGGGCGGTTGGGAACTCGGCTGGGACCTCAGGGGCACCCCTGGCTCCACCTCTAGGCACCCGGCAGGTTTGCAAACTGCTGGGCGAGGAGCTAGAGAAAGCGTCCCAACACCGAGGGCGTGCCTCCCCTTCTCCCCTCTAAAGAGCCCCTAGGAGGCGCATTCCCAGCACCCCCTTTCTTGGCAAAAGCGGAGTGAGGCACCCCCGGCCCCTGCGCCCTTCCCACCCGTCTCCTTCTCACGGCAGTTCGGGCGGGGTGCCCCCTCCAGGGCCCCAAAGGCATCCATCGCACCCTCAACGGGGTGCGGGAGAAACAAAGACCCGTGGAAATGGGAGGCGGGGTCCGGAGGAATTCCGGGGAACTTGAGGCCGGACTCGCTCACGCACGTCTGGCCCAGCATTTAGGGGCGGCCCAGAGACCCGGCCCCACGCGCGCGCCCGGTCCGCAGCGCCTTACCTGTGGGGAAGCTGCAGAGGAGGAAGGCGAGGGTCGGCCAGAATCCCAGGGCTGAACGTCCTGCCCCTCTCCCCATACCCATCCATCCAGCTCGGCCTGTTACCACTAGCCTCTCCCTGGAAGAAGAGTTCAGAAAGAAAGGAGAAGAAAATAAATCACGCTGTGTGAAAAGGGCAGCCTCGCTCCACCGGCGGGAGCAGCGAGCCGGGAGGCTCGGTCCACCTCCGCCACGGGCGCCCGGCGCACTCCCCCTCCGCCTCCCCCTCTCCCTCTCCCTTCCGTGCCCACCCCCCACGCGCCCCGCCCTCGCCATCCATCACTCGGTTCCCCGCCAATGTCGACGCGGCCCCGTGCCCCAGCCCCGCCCCCTCGCGCTCAGGTTTCAGCGCCGCGGGAGAGGTAGGGGGAGGCGGCCCAGCCGGGACACAGGCGGCCCGGCTGCGGCGCTCGGCGTGAGGACCTCGGAAAACCACGGCCCTAGATCAGAGAGCGCGTCATGCTCCCCGACCCTCGCGCCATCTCCGTGCCAGCCGGCTGTCTTTGCAAAACAAGCCCAGCACCCTTGGGAGGCACAAGCCTTGCGAAGGCAGGAGCGGGGCAGGGCACCCCCTTAACCCTCTCCACAAATATCGAAGTAGAAAACGATGCTTGCAGACAAGTCCCAGCCCTACTTTCCAAGCAGACTGCCGACCCCAAGCTGCCACCGACGTCCCCTGGCTCACACGTCTCACTCAGACGCGCCACCGGTGCAGGAGGCTGAAAAATCCACTTCCGAGTTGTCTGGGTCTGGGCAGGATGGCTCTCTGCATCTCAGCTACTAACGCACCTCTAGGTTCCCGCCTGTCGTGGCCCCGGGCCACCCATCCTGATGGGCTTGAGCGGCCTCTAGCACCCCCTCCAAGCACCTCGCTACTTCCTGAGGACTTGTCCTGGCTGCACCCCGGAGCTGAGGGACTGTGGGCCGAACCCTGCCACCCTGGCACAGCTACCGCTCCAGAGGAGATGTGCCTACGGCGGTCCCCGTGACGCGCAGGGCCGGACCGTCCGGCGCTCAATGCCGAGGCCTGAGGACTGCCCTTGGGAGGGCTTCAGGATGGTGACCTTTCCTAACTCTGTCGCTTATTTTTCTGGGAAAAAAACCATTTCCTTCCCAAGGTTCCCTGGGACCTGCAGTTGTGCTGCCGTTGTGATATTTAAGGGACTGGTAACTATCAAAACAAAACAAAAAAACTTCCCCTGAGAAACATCTTTTGGATGAAACACAAATAGGCCTGAGCCAATGTTTTTAGTCAAACCAATTCCTCCCACCAGCCTCCTCACCTCACTCCCAAGCCTGCCCTTCTGGGTCTCTGGGGGAAGAAAACACCTCTGGGTTTTTATCCAATTTAGAACTATCACAGTCCTCACTGCTGCAAAGGCCACACAGGCTGCAGGGCGCAGCTGCATCTGGGGCTCTGGCTGGCAGGTCCGGAGTGTGGAGAGGAGCAAGCTTTGAAGGAAGGGGAGAAGGCTCTGCGTCTGTGAAGACACAACCTCCGAAGCAAGACTATGAGTCTGGCTTCCACTAAGCAGGTACACAAGGGAACCACGCCTCAGCCAGCTGTGCAGCAGGGCCAGACGAAGCTGCTGTTTCCTTAGGCCGCAACGCCACAGACACGACTCTTCTTTATAGTGGGGGTGCCGCTGTGTTTCCCTAAAATATTTAGGTCTCAGATTGACAGGCTCTAATGATTTCTCCCCCAAACCTGGGTTCATTTTAGGCACGGGTCTGCAAAATGCTACGGTTTTCCCAGCGAAAGCCCACCATCAAAAATGGTCTTCCTTTCAAGCCTGGCCAGTCCTGGGGCCCGACTCCACAGTTTATTCCGCAGGATCACCGGATGGCCACCGGGGCACTGAGCAGGCGCTGTGCCAGACTGCACAGAGGTGACCGAGTGGACTTTTCACCTCTGAGGTCCACCAATTAACACCATTTGCTGGAGTCCGCCTTTTAGGAGCTAGTTCTGGCGTCTCGCTAAAGAGAAGGGATCACTGGCATTCCAAGCCACCTGGACAGTAATTCACCACCACCACTGCAGCATGTCCAGGTCACAGACCAGGGCTCAGGATCCAGCGGAGGCCATGCAGCCTGCGAAAGGCCGGAAATCACGCCCTTTTGGTGCTGCCCTGGCCCAAGAGTGGACTTTTAACCTCTACATTTCAGTTTCTTCATCTGTAAGGATCGGGCTGATAATACTGTCACTCCAAGACAACAACTGAATGGAACTTGAAGAGGCCCCAGGCCATGGGAGTTCTGGTGTCCTTGCTGGGGGACTGGCTGCCATTTTAGGAGGAGATCACAGTCTTATGGCGTGAGCAAGTAATTTGGGAAAGGGATGCAAAGGGCTTTTTTTTTTTGTTTCCCCTCTCTCTCTTGAGGAGGCTGGATTTGGACATCTTCAAAGTAGGGAGATGGCCATCACAGAGTCTAGACTATCATGAGAAATGTAGCCCCGACGAGAGCAGTGTGGGATTGTGCTGACCTTGAAGAATCTGTCTACACTGGCCAAACCAACCTTTCAACAACCCCCCAACTCTCTGCAGGAATAAAAAATTCCTACAAGAAGATTTGAGAACTCAGCACTCCATTTGCCACAGAAACTCATTGAACTCAAAAGTGTAGTTGACTTGGAACAGCTCCACAGAGTCTACCCAAGTATGTGGTGTCCCTAGGCTATAGCTTAGACCTGGGGAGAGAGACACCCTCATGCATGACTCTTGCACCTTTTCTTCAGCTCTGGCTGTGGAGATCCCTGGCTGAGGAGCACCCACCTCCACCTTCTCTCCTTCTCCACTATTTGATGGGGGGAAAGGGGTCAAGGGGCTTCTGAAAGGAAGGGTTCTGCATAAGGCTGAAGCCCTCACAGGGGCAGTGATAGTCAAGGGCTCTAACTCTCTGCCTGCTTCTGGGTACGAACAGAGTGTTCTCAAATCTAGGGCCTGAGTCATCAAATACACATCCAGGACCCACTGCAGGCTAGTCACTGGGGGATAAAGAAATAAACAGGCTGGGCGTGGTGGCTCACGCCTGTAATCCCAGCACTTTGGGAGGCCCAGGTAGGCAGATCATGAGGTCAGGAGTTTGAAACCAGCCTGGCCAATATGGTGAAACCCCATCTCTACTACATTAGAGATTAAAAAATTAGCCAGGTGTGGTGGCAGACACCTGTAGTCCCAGCTACTCGGGAGGCTGAGGCAGTACAGGGAGGCAGAGGTTGCAGTGAGCAGATTATGCCACTGTACTCTAGCCTGGGTGACAGGGTGACACTCATCTCAAAAAAAAAAAAAAAAGAAAGAAAGAAAGAAAGAAATGAGACAGTCCCTATTTCTGACTTTGCTGGTAGAAACAGATAATAGAGAAAAATAAGTGGTAAAGGCAAGGTAAGTGAATGACCTTTGCCAAAAAAGGTGGTGTCTTTCAAAATGATGGCTAGTATTTGGACGTGTTTTTACATTGTGTCAGGTGCCAGCTAAGTACTTTACATGTCTAGACACTTTCAGCTAAGGAAGGTTCTATTATCATCCTCATTTTGCAGGTGAGGAAACTGAGGCTGGGAGAGCTTAAGTGCTCACCCAGTAAATGGCTAGTAAATGCCAAGCCGAACACACTGAGCTCCACGCTTGGCATGCTGTGTGTGCCATTCTTTCCAACGGTGGTGAGCAAGTCCGCACCGGGCTTAAAGTCAAGGCGAGACAGATTCCTTAACAATCACTTTCAATAAAGCATAACACCGACTCTGACAGGGGAGACACAACACAGGCGCCAGGGGCCTCCAGCCCAGCCTGGGGTGCAGGGAGGGGAGAGCAGCTTTCCCGGTGCAGGAGTGTGTCAAGGGAAGATGATGGGCAAGGGATGGGGCGGCAGGGGGAGAATTCCAGGCAGAAGCAACACTAAGTGTGCCAGGAACAAGGTGTGCTTTGCCTGAGGATCTGCAAAGGCTGAAGTGCAGCTGTAGCAGGAAGAGGTGAAGCTGGAGAAACGGAAGCAAGGAGCTTGGGGGAGCCTGTGAAGCACCTGGGGGCCCTACCCCAAGCCTCGAGATGGGAAGGGATTTATTCTTTTGGGAGACCACTGCGGGAGACTTAAAAAGATTACAGGTGCCCAGGCCCTACTCCAAGGCAGCTAATCTGAATCTCTGGGGGGTAGAGCCTGGGCATCAGCATTTTTCAGGCACTCCCCCGGGCAACTCATGTCTAGGGGAATAGCTGGGTTTGTAAGTTCTATCAGTCTCAGGCCCATGCCCTCCTTGCTGCTGGCAGGTGCACAGAAGACCCAGGTCAGTTTCTGCCCCTTGGGCTTAAAGTTAAGGCAAAACAGGTTACCTAACAAATACCTTCAATAAAACAGTAACTTCAAGTGACTTGAGGTGAACCAATCAGAATCTTTCCCGAGATTGCTGCTACAGAAGCAGCTTCAGTTCTGCTCTGATTCCAACACAGGATGGGTCTAAGACAGCAGTCTTGTGGGAGGGTGAGGGTTTATGAGTGTTAGTAGTTGAGGCAGCATTTGTGGACCTGACATACTCTGACATACCGTGTGTGTGTGTGTGTGTGTGTGTGTGTGTGTGTGAGAGAGAGAGAGAGAGAGACAGAGAGACAGAGACACACACACACACACACACACACACACACACACACACACAGCTGCCCAGTAGGCTGGAGTGCAGTGGTGTCATCTTGGCTCACTGCAACCTCCACCTCCTCAGTTCAAGCAATTCTTGTATCTCAGCCTCCTGAGTAGCTGTGATTACAGGCACGCGCCACTATGTATTTTTTCTAGAGACAGGGTTTCACCATGTTGGCCAGGCTGGTCTCAAACTCCTGGGCTCAAATGATCCACCTGCCTCTGCCTCGCAAAGTGCTGGGATTACAGGTATGAGCCGTTGTGCCTGGCTGACATCTTGTTTTTACTTGTTATATTTTATCTGGTGAGCTTTTGGGGCGTGGGGAAGATTTATTTAGGCTAACCCTCCCCAAGCCACTCTTCAGCATGTGACTCCCCTGCAGCTCGTCCTGAGCTCCTGTGAGCTACCCCAGTATGTCTTCCAGCTTTGGAAGCTGACAAAATTCCTTATTTTGCTGAAACTAGACTGACCTAGATTTCTCTCATTAACAGAACCCAAATATGGAGGAAATGACCCAGCACTGGTCCCAGGTATTTTTGCCAGCCTGGCAAGTGTAGGGATATGTTAGGCTCTCAACCCACCATTCATTTACTGGTCACGAATTTGACAACATTTCTTGAGCATCCTCCCATTCCCCTATGTCTTGAAAAATGTTTGTCTAGACCATGTCTTGAGGAACTGAGTTGCTCCAATTTACAACTCAGAGTGCAGGAACGGATCCATCCATCCATCCGTCCATCCATCTGAGACAGAATCTCACTGTCTCCTAGGCTGGAGTGCAATGGCACGATCCAGGCTCACTGCAACCTTCACCTCCTGGGTTCAAGTGATTCTCCTGCCTCAGCCTCCCGAGTAGCTGGGATTATAGGCGCACACCATCACACCTGGCTGATTTTTGTATTTTTAGTAGAGACGGGGTTTCACCATGTTGGCCAGGATGGTCTTGAACTCCTGACCTCATGATCTGCCCACCTCAGCCTCCCAAAGTACTGGGATTACAGGCCTGAGCCACTGCCCCCCACCTGGATCCTAAGTTTTAATTTCTTCCTCAAATTCCTCTTTCAAACTTAAAGGGCTACCCTGGGGCCTGGTCATCTCAGATTTGATCAATCAGTCCTTGTTCTCTCTCTCCATAACCTTCAAGGTTGTATAGACTTTGATCATATCATCTTTCTGGCTTCATCTTTCCACACTAAAACTCTGAAGGTACAAAGCAGCCCAGCCTCTTGCGAAGTTCAGGTGATTACGTCACTCACCTTCTGCAGTTCTGACATATTTTTACCAAGGGGAAGAGAATACAACTGGCAGATGTGGGTAGAGCCCAGGAAGAATACTAGTTTTTGCTTGTTTTCCAGTATCTTTTCTTTTCTTTTTTTTTTTTTTTTTGAGACAGAGCCTCACTTTGTCACCCAGGCTGAAGTGCAGGGGTGTGATCTCGGCTCACCGCACCCTCTGCCTCCCGGGTTCAAGCAGTTCTCCTGCCTCAACCTCCCGAATAGCTGGGGTTACAGCTGCCTGCCACTATGCCAATTTTTGTATTTTAGTAGAAACGAAGTTTCACCGTGTTGGCCAGGCTGGTCTCAAACTCCTGACCTCAGGTGATCTGCCCACCTCAGCCTCCCAAAGTGCTGGGATTACAGGCATGAGCCACAGCACCCGACCCCAGTATACTTTCTGATAGTATTTTAGCATTTTCTGAACACTTAGTCCTGAGTGGCCTGTAGCAAACAAACATTTTGCAAAGACCCCAAGGATCGTCTTTCATGGCGATAAACAGACTGGACAAAGTCCATTTTCTTGTAATTTGGATTATGTTCTCATAAATGCATTAACAGACTTGCGCCTGCAAAAGCTTAATACGCATTTTCTTGCTAACTCCTAAGCTCATCCTGCAGTTAATCACCATTTGTTTGCCATTTCTGCATAGCCTTCACTTCATCCCAAAGCCTGGAACCATCTGAGCTTTCCCCCCTTCAGATAATCCATGTAAATTTAAACTGAATCTGGGTGTGCCCACCATCCTGGGGCATCCTCACTGTTAATAATTCTTCATCCGGAAAAGTACCTGTTTATCTTATTTTTTGTTTCTTGTCTCTAAGGATAATTCTGATCCCTGGCAATCCCTTCCCCCCCACCGCCCACCACCATGCTGCAGAGACTTACTGTTGTAAATGACCTTTGGGGTGGAACTTTGTCAGAAGGAATTTTGAAAGTCTAAACAGAATTCATCCTGGGTTTCTCCCTTGTCTCCAGGCCTGTTTCTGACTCCTTAAAGAATGCTAATAGATTGGTTGGGTTTCACGTTCTCTTTTTAGAAAATACACTATGCTTCATTCGGCTAATTGAGACTTTAAAGTGTGCTTCACGATAATACTTTTTAGTATATGTTCTGCCAAAGTGGCTATTTAAAATGATCCTTCCTAGGGAGGGTGGGCTCCCCTGGTGGGCGGGAGGCACAGCATGCATGCCCATGGACACAGGTGCCACAGGGAAGGACAGCTGTGCATTTGGCTATGAGGCTGTTACTGTCATCTTCATTACCTGAGGCTTCCTTTCTCTCCATGTAAAGAGCATCCCCTGGACTTTGATGTGCCTTCCCTCACCATGAGGGACTCTTTTTCTTGGTAATTAAGACATAATTACTGAGAAGAAAATACTACCAAACATTTAAACATTTTACCAAAATTAAAATTTTTCATTTAAAAAATTACCAAAGATAACCAAATGCTGGATTTTCTTCCAATATTTTAATGGGTTTTTTATGTTTAATTTTTTTTTTTTTTGAGACCAGGCTGGAGCAGCATGGCACAATCACGGCTCACTGCTGCCTCAACCTCCTGGGTTCAAGCGATCCTCCTCAGCCTCTTGAGTACCTGGGACCACAGGTGCACATGCCACCACGCCTGGGTCATTTTTTGTTATTTTTTTTTGTAAAGATAGTGTTTTGGCACATTCACCCACACTTACACTGCAGAAGATAATTAACCTACTTGAGGTCACCGAGCAGGCTTGGTGACAGAGTGAGGTTAGGGAAGGTCTGGGTGATGTCCAGCTGCCAGGCCACCTCTGATGGGGTCACAGCTGCTTCTCAGGCATGGGGCTTTTCGTTTTTTCTCTGCCTTTCCTAACCCTACTCCATCCTCTTGCTCTGAACAGAAGCAAGGACTCCCTCTGTGCTCCCTCTGGACTCTGTTGCCTCAGGCTCAGTTCAGGCTGGCCTGGAGTCTTCCCGATGGGCTGCCAGCAGTTCCCATGGGCGCCCTTCCGTGGTATTTGGATGTACGACCTTCTTTCTTTCTTTCACACCTGCCCTTCTCCACTTCCCATATTCTCAGTAACCTCCTGGAGCAGCCATGTTGCTTTTCTCTCTAATTCTCCCATTTCTTCCTACTGAGACTATCAACTGGTGTATAACTACAATTTCTTAATGAAAGTCTCCCCCGCCTCCCCGACCACTGCTTTCTTTCTAAAACTCTTGTCTGAGACTCCGTATCACGCCTACTAACTGGTCTACAAGTTTGCAAATTCTTCTGCCTGGAAAACCCAGTACAAAAGCAATAGTATTTGTGAATTGCTTAATTGACAGTGTTGAGATGGAAAGCTTTAAGACGCTGCCAGTGAGGATGGGGAAAGACAGAGACCTGGGAATTCGGCGGTCTTAATTCCAGCTGTGCGGCACCATGCCCTGGCCTATCTCTGGCCCCTCAGCTTCTCAATCTGCAGAATCACAGCCTGGCTGCCCCAGGAGATCTCCAAGCTTCAGAGTCCTGTTTCCAGGGACCCGGTGAATTGATGCTGGCTTGTAACTAACTAGCCTTGCCCACACCTGATTATGAGAAGCCATTCTGGGGCCTCATCTGTAACAGTTCTGTAGTCCCCAGGTGAAAATGTGGCTAAGCACACAGGCAATGTCATTTGAAGAGTGACATTTTTATGTTGTAGTGTCAGGATGAAATTCAGTAATAATCCCCAACAATACTATGGTATACCTGAAACCACACCTTAGAAACATTTAGCAGCCACCCAAGGTTTTAAAGCAGCTTTTGGGTATGCATACATAAGACATACCAGGTTCCCATGAAACGACAGACCACATAGTGCTTACGTCTCCCCATTCCGGTAAGTTCTTGGGAGAAGAACTGGCTTGGAACCATTTATCCACCAAATGGCAACTGTCTGGACAGACAGTGAGTCTGTGTCTCTCTCTCTCAACCAACAGAAGGCTGGAGTATTTGGATTAATGAATAATTGAGTGCCAAGCACAAATACCATAGACATTTAGCAATAGGAACAGATAACCAAGTTGTTCATCAAATTCAAAACTGTTTAGAATGGCTAAGCAAAGCTGAAACAGAGACAATCCCCAGCTGATGTGAGATGGGGAAAAGTGCCAATCCAGAGAGAAGAACAAATGTGTCACCTTATGTGACATTCTCTTCCATCATTGTTTTTCTTTCTTAAATTTGTCAGAGGCTAACAGAATTTCTTCACCTTTACAATACAGAGGCAACACAGCAAGCTGGCTAAGAACATGCGGTGTGAACACAGACTTCCTAGATCTGTTATTTCATCTGTGAGATGGGGATCTTGGCCGGGCTCGGTGGCTCACGCCTGTAATCTCAGCACTTGGGGAGGCCGAGGTGGGTGGATCACGAGGTCAAGAGATCAAGACCATCCTGGCCAACACAGTGAAACCCCGTCTCTACTAAAAATACAAAAATTAGCTGGGCGTGGTGGTGCGCTCCTGTAGTCCCAGCTACTTGAGAGGCTGAGGCAGGAGAATTGCTTTAAACTGGGAGGGGGAGGTTGCAGTGAGCCAAAAACGAACCACTGAACTCCAGCCTGGCGCCTGGCGGCAGAGCGAGACTTTGTCTCAAAAAAAAAAAAAAAAAAAACCAAAAAACCGATGGGGATCTATCTGCAGTTCTATCAAAAGACTGTTGTGAGGATTAAATGAGTTGATACAATAATAACCCACTTAGAACAGGTGCCTGGCTTAGAGTAAGTGTTGATAAGCAGTTGCCAATATTTGTTTTAGGTCATGGATAGGAACTATTGCTTGGATTACAGTAGTGCCTATGCAATCTACTCTGTGTCAGATTCTGCTAGAGCCTTTGTATGTATAGGCTCTTTGGGGAGCTCTGCAGAATTCTGCAAGGACTCTTGGATAACCTCGAGTTCTAGAGGTTTTAAGTTTATTTTCAGTTATATTTGAAACCTGATGAGCACCTACTTGAAAAAAACTCCAGGTAACCACAGTGTTGTCATCTTAACTATGCAATGGGCATAGCCGTTTCCATTTCACAAATGAGACAGAATCATTTGTACATCTTGTTGAAGGACCATAAATACAGGTAGCCGTGTAGAGGCTCAAATCCAGGTCGTGAGATGCCAAATGCCGTCTTTTCCCCACAGCTACTTCTCGTCTTCACCCAGGGTTTATTTATTTCTGTCAGTCCAATAATACGCCCACATGTACAACAATGGATCATACATTAGAAACGGAAATGTGTTTAGAGCTGTACTGTCTTCCAGACATTAACATAAATACAAAAACATTTTCGAAAAGTGTCCCTGAATCTCCCCCATCCATCCTAGAGACTGAAGAAATTGAAATAATTAGATTATGGAAGTTTTTGTCTTTCTTTTGGAAGGTAAATGACATTTTTTAGATCACGTATTCATAGAGCACTTACCCAGACTTAGCCTTCAAATGCCAGTTAAATAGATTTCCTTAAACAACAGGAAGATATTTAGGTAAACCTATCTGCAGTATCAATTCACTGGAGTTCTTTCAGTCCACAAGCCACTCAGAGCATATTTCAAGTTTTAAGCCAGATGGGCTTCTGCCTTTAGAGACTGGTTGCTGACCCGGAAAGGGAGGGCCTGCGCGCCATCTTGGCTTGGGTTTGCCTTGCTCTTGCTGACTCCTGACTGAGGCTCGGGGGCCAGTATGTTCTCCACCAGGCCTGAAGTCGGTAGTCCCTGCCAATAGCATCCATTTACTTATGAAGAAATCAGACACCTGGAGCTCAGCAATTGACTTGCTCAAAATGCTCCTTAGCAGAGAAAATAGCAACGTAACACCCTCCTAGCATGGAAAGGGGTGGCATTTAGCTTCTTCTGTCATATGATCTTAAGTTACCCAAAGATGCAAAACCAAAACCAAGTGTTTCAGGAGAGTAAGAGAAGCATTTTTGTGGTTTTTTTTGGGGGGGGTCGGGGACAAGGTCTTACTCTGTCGCCCAGGCTGGAGCGCAGGGACATGCTCATGGCTCACTGCAGCCTCTGCCTCCAAGGTTCAAGCGATCCTCCCACCTCAGCCCCTCAAGCAGCTGGGACCACAGATGCATGCCACCACACTATGCTAATTTTTTTGTTTTTAGTAGAGATGGGGTTTCGCTATATTGGCCAGGCTGGTCTTGAACTCCTGATCTCAAGCAGTCGGCCCACCTCAGCCTCCCAAAGCACTGGAATTATAGGCATGAGCCACCATGACCAGCCAATAGCATTTTGAAATCAGTAGTCTGAAATCTGAATGTCAGACTATTTTAGCTGCACTGACTGATACATAACAAAATAAACTCCCAGGAGTCTCGTGTTCAGAGGCCAAAATGACCTGGCCAAATTCAGCAGTGACAGGTTATGAGGGTTGGACCTGGAAGGGAATGTCATCATGGACTTCATCATGAACACAGGTGAGTCCAGCCTCTGTGTTTTGCTTTTCTTTTTGCTTTGCTTCCCTTGAATCAATAAATGGAATCCTATGTGGGAAAATGCAATTGCACAAAAAAATCGATTATTTATACTTCACCTCTTTCCATAAAGGATATTAAACTAAAATGTAAACGAAAGCATATGAGACACCAAAACTTCCAAACAAATGGTAATTATTATTTTCAAAGTACCAATTATTTTGGGGAAACCCTGTAATTTTTATGATTCTGTGAATGACATGGGCATTTCTGTGTGCTCTGACAATCAGAAAAAAACCCTCTGTGGAAGAAGTGGGAGTCCACTGGCTATGTTTTTGCAAGGGCAATCTATTCCTCAGGCTGCCACTGTCGGGTGCTGAAAATGCACACCGGCTATAAATTCCTCAGCCACTCGGAGGGCCCCAGCATTTGCCCAGGAGATGTTTTTGAGCAAGCCTCTTTTATATGAGCATTTGAACAGGTAAAATGGTGTTCCTGCAAGGCAAAATTCATCAGCAAAGCCTTTTAGTCTTACAAGTGGATCAGACTTTGATAGTGAGAATCAAACTTTGTGAAAACACCTCAAACAATCAGCTCTCATGTGTTTTTGTTTTTGTTTTTGTTTTTTCTGAGATGGAGTCTGGTTGTGTTGCCCAGGCTGGATTGCAATAGCACGATCTCAGCTCACTGCAACCTCTGCCTCCCGGGTTCAAGCGATTCTCTTGTCTCAGCCACCTGAGACAAGAGACATGCACCATGGCACCTGGCTAATTTTGTGTGTGTGTGTGTGTGTGTGTGTGTGAGGTAGTTTCGCTCTCGTTGCCCAGGCTGGAGTGCAATGGTGCAATCTCAGCTCACTGCAACCTCCGCCTCCCAGGTTCAAGCAGTTCTCCTAACCCAGCTAACTTTTATACTTTTAGTAGAGATGGGGGTTTCACCATGTTGGCCAGGCTGGTCTTGAACTCCTGACATCAGTGATCTGCCCGCCTCGGCCTCCCAAAGTGCTGGGATTACAGGCATGAGCCACCGTGCCTGGCTGATCTTGAGGGTTTTAAATAGACAGTCTGGAGAGGAGAGACACATCATGGTGCAGATCAGTTGAGAAAGGTATAAAAGTAGAACTAGAGAGTGAATTCTAAAGTAGAGTCTGCACTGTGGCTGACAATACTAGTAATGTGAGTGGTGTGTAGGTGGCCTGCAGGGGTCGGTGTACGTATGTTTCATGTTTCCACCTAACCTTGTTTAAAGACATCACCGAGGAGAAAATTCTTCAAAATACCTACAGAGGATTAAAAACGAGTTGCATCCATCTTCAAGAAGAAATGGATACTGAGAATAAAATAATGTTACCAAAACTCTTACAGAGGAATCAGGCTGAATATCTCTGTTTATAAGAGCAGAAGAATGGAATATTACCAGGAAACAAGGCAAACTGTTCCTGTCAGCCGGGGCAAGCTGCTACAAAGAACTTGATTTTAGAGTCCATGAAGATGAAAAAATGAAATACGAGGAGAAGCCACAACAGATGGTAACTACTCAAATGTCCTGCCAAGACAGAAGTCAGTGAATTTTAGGGCATTTTTACTCACACCTACTGATCTCTGCTTTGGCCTATGGAAGACACCAAACCTATGGGAATTGGCTTCCTTTGACCAGAGAGTTGACAGTCTTTACACTTTTTGCCTGATTTTCAGGCTCTGGCAAATCCAGTATTTTGCTTTCTGAAAGTTCTTCATCTTGTAGCACTGCTTTAAACAAGCAATTGAAAAACGAGAAGTGAATCCAACCAGCAATTCTGTAATCACTCTGCATAAACTGTTGGCTACACTTCCATTAATTACTGTGGTACTCTGGATATAATCGTTTCATAAGTTGGATAGGTAGGCAGCACATTTTTATGTTAGGTTAGTTACCAGTGACTTACAAATTGAGGTTATAAAAGACATTTGCATTTCTTTTGTCACTTTCTGCCCCAATTTTAAAACTCCTTCTTCTTCCTGCTCTAAGAATCGTCAAGTTTCACACCTCACTAGGCATTCTTGCCTCCTGACCCCTGGGTTCTAACATGATATAGTACTTCTACTCACAGGACAGACCTGGCTAAGAAACTGGGTATCCTTTCAGTAGAGTTCATTTGTTCATCTGTCACCAAGGAGACTGACTTCTGCCTGGCCTTGGATGCATACTTGGGTAAGGCAATCCTTAATTTTTTCCACTGCCCTATTCATTACTCCTTTACAGCTCTGTTGCTAAGAGAAGAGAGGCTGAAACTGAACTGTCATTTGCTCAAAAGAAGAAAAAGAGGAGCCTGTGTTTTGGATAGGGCTGGATTCCAGACAGGTGGGGAAACCTGCAGCTTCCCTTCTTCAGGTTAAATTTATGTTCAGTTAAGTTTGTTGAATGGCTAAATAATCGAAGCAAAGCCATTCCCTTAAAGAGCCAGAGGACCACCACAGACACTTAAAAGTTAACTAAACGTACCTTTGGGATATTGTAAGTCAAGTTCCAGAATAATTACTTGTAAGGACTAGTGTCATTTTATTTCACAGAACACATTCCAATTAGCTTGCACTGCTTTCAGATAATCCTTGCATGTTTCTGCTCTATTGCATTTGGATACGTCCTGTCTCTTTCCCTGGATGGCAGGCTTGACGGATCGGTGACCATGCCTCCTTTCATGTCTATACTGCATACTTCAAGGCAGGAACACATTCTGCGACCATACTTGGTAAAAACAAGCGCTAGAACTTAATTCATTTGGTAGTAAGGTTGTGGAGAGGGTGGGGAAGCACTTTAGATTCACAGAACCCTGGCCCTATCCCTTCTCCTTTCTGGCCATTGGTTTCTTCTGAGAAACTGAAAATACCAGTACCCGTTCCTGCCTGCTTCCTGGGAGCAGCAAGCATCCCTGGGAGAGTGGCTGAAAAACTCCCTGTCCCAGTGTCAGGGATGCTCAGTCCCTATTCATTTAATTTTGCAACTGCTCATCTAAGAATTCTTGTGTTTGGCCTCTCACAGGGCTGAAGAGCATGGGATTGTATTAAACAGGAGACTCCTGTGCCTTCATTCGCTATTATTACACACACTGCGAAGCAGCAAGTCATTCCTTGGGGAGAGGTTTGTAAAGAGAAAACAGACGGAGGTTTCTTAGCAAAAGTCAAAGGTGCCCTCCTTGAATGAGATGCCAAGTTACTCTACGACCCTGTCTGTCACAAGTCTCCTGATGAAATAAATACCTACCAATGGAGACACCCTTTGAGACAGCATGAGGGGGCAGACCAGCCACCCACCATTTCACATGTCTATTGCGAGCTTAAGTACCTGTCTGACACCTGGGAGGGCAATAATGGAAGCAGGGCACTTGAAAAAAGGAGGCTAAGACCTCTTTCACTACCACCACGGCCCAGAGTCTCGAGGGTGTACTGCAGTAGACCACAACCCTGCTCCTCAAGGGGCCAGCGTGCCCTTCAGAACAGGATGAACCCAGCTCACTGCTGATATATTATCTGGCCTGGAAGGTGGCAGCAAAAACCAGCCACAGAGAACGTGGAGCCGGCCTGGATGTGTGGGTGCCCCACCCAGAGCCTTTGTCTGCACGACTTGCCACCCAGCCATGTCTGCCCCAGTTGTTAATTGGAGACCATGTCCCTGTGAAGAGGGCTTGCTTGTCACTTGCTGTGCTAACAGCAAGAAACCCCTTCTTTGTATGTGCAAAAAGAAAAAAAAAGCCAGTGTGGGTATACTATTCCGTTCCTGTACGGATGGGCGGGAGACCCTCTCCCAGTTCTGCTGCTCCCCTTCGGGGCACAGCCACTCTCTTTTCTAGGGGTCATGGCTCAAAATCCACCCAAAAAATCACCTGTCTGTGATGCACAGAAGAGAGAGGTCTGTGCATTAGTTTTCAAGCTCTCTGCCTCAGATGCCAGAGAAAGGGGCGTCTTCTTACAGCAGATAACATTTTATGTTATGTTTCCTGTAAGAGTCTAAACCCTGATGGAGAAGGTGATGGAGCTCCTTTAGGTGACAGCATGCCACTCAACACGACCCGCAATTTCGTTCCCTGAGCTAGTGCTGAGCTTGGACGTCGGGGTTCTCCCTGGCACGGTCGGTACTCAGAGAGCTACTGTAGCCTCCAGCCTGGACCCGAGGGCTGGTTCCCGCCCCCAACCTCTTGCAGGAGACTACCTTGAGAACACCCAACTTCGCAGCCTGAGAGGAATGCACGGCTCACCACTTCCGCTAGATGGCGCTACCTCCCCTACTCCGCCCGCGAGACACCAATTTAGAAAATTAATACCACCTAACGCCTCGCGAAACCACACCACAAAATAGCACCTCACAGGCTCCCATTAAAATCTCAATTTGGGAGAACTGCTTCCACCTCCGAGCAAGTCTAATACAATTACTTTAATAAGACACAATCCCGAATTGCACCCGAGCGTCCCCCCGCCGGCTCTTCTCCTAAATACACCTGTCCCCTTTGCCCCAGCTTGTACCCTGGGTTGAGCTGTCGCGCGAGCCGGCGCGGAGTCGTCGCCGTGTCCACCCGTCCACTTAGGCACGCCGTGGCCGCTTGGCCATGGGCATCCTCAGCCCTCACCCCAGCGGCCGCACCTCCCGTGCGCCGGCGCGCCCAGACCAAGGGCCGCCGGGACAGGAGCCCACGCTGTGCACTGCGCCGACAGCCCCGAGGGCAGGCGCTAGTCCTGCAGCTTAGCAGCCGGGCGTCGGGCGGGAGGCGGGGGCCCGGGCGGCGCGGGCCAATGGGGGTTCACGGCGGGACAGCCGGGTGGCCGGCTCGGTCTGAGGCTCCGCCGGCCGGGAGGAGGGAGGGAGCTCCCAGCCCGCACACGGTGGAACGGACGTGTGCCGGGTCTGCCCAACCACGCGCGCTGGCTGCTGCCCGGGGGAAAAGTATTTTAGGAAAAAAGAACAAACACCAAACCACAAAAACTTTCCTGCTGCCAAGCGCTAAAGCGACCGAGGCGCAGCGAAGCTCCAAATGTGGGCAAGATGGGAGCGAGATGAGACGCCGGGCTGAGGAAGACCGAAGCAGCGCCGGGGCCCCGGCAAGTGCCGGCGGCGTCTCGGGGATGTCAGAGCCGGGGCCGCCCGGCTCCCGGCCCGCGCTTACCTTGGCGGCTGCATGAGACCCTGCGGCCCGCGGGGGGTGGCGTTGGCGGGGCTGCGGGAGAAGAGGGGGTGCCGGGGCGCCGCTCGTCTGCCCCGGGGCGAGGTGGGAGGGACTCGGCTGGCGCAGGTCCCCGCCGCCCTGGCCGGCTCAGCGGCGGCTCCGGGCGCGCCTCCTGCTCCCGGGCTGCATGCTGCGAGCGCCTGGAGGAGCCGGCCCGGGAGCGAACGGCCAGTGCGTTCCCGGCCCCGCGGCTCGGGCGGCGCGGCCAGCGCTAGGGAGGCAACTGCAGAGTGGGGCGTCCGGGTCCCGACCCCTCCCTCGCCCGGCCCCCGCCCGCCTCCGAGCGCGGCGTCGCGAGGTTCGTTTGCGCGCAGAGGGGAGGGGGCGGGCCGGGCGCCCAGGGCCGCGGGCGGGGGGTACGCGCGGGCGGGGCCGGCGGGGAGGGGCGGGGGGCGGGCTCGGGTGGCTCCTCCCCGCCGCGGCCCCACCTTCCCGCGTCCGCACCGGCTGGGTGGGTGCGGAGGGCCCCCGCCGCCCAGGCAGGACTCCTGAACGCTCGGGTGGGTTCAGGGGCGCGGGCACCGCTGCGGCAACCCCCCAGGGCGCCTCCAACTTCCGGACTCCCCGCGCGGCTGCCGTGGATCGCGCAGTGCCCACCTTCAGTTGGGCGGTAGTCCAGGGGAGTTCCGCTGAGATTTCGGGAGAAGGCGGCTGCATCCGAGGCAAACGCTGTTGCGCTCCGCGGAGGCGCACCTTTGTTCTGTTGTGATTTTGTTGTTGTTGAAGAATCTTCTTCAGCAAACTCATACATATGTATTACATGCTAACACACGAATACGCTCTTGGTGCAATTTTACATAACTCAGGAGTGTCTAGAGTGAAAAGCAGACCGTATCGCACCCCCTCCCACGGCCGCGGCTCCAGAGGTCACCTTCGGGCAGAGTGTGCGCCGCCGCGGTTCTTCCCAGCTCTGCGCTTTTACATGCACACGCACAGACTGCAAGTGGAATCTCCTGGGCTTTTCAAAAGAATGTTTTCAACATTCAGCGCATGCACACAGTGGCGAAAACACATCCACGTCGGGAGCAGTAAATCCCTAGGGGCTCCGGGAGCTCAAGGACCCCTGCTGCGAGGCAGCCCAGAGCCACCCAATCGCCATGTGTGCCTCTGAAACCCCAGCTGGAGCGTGAAGTCGGTCTGGTTACACAGCTCAGGCCCAAATTAGCACTGCACGGTTAGAGAGATTTGCCAGTACATTCTAGACAGGGTTACGACCTTCCCCTTCTTACAGAACAAACTGTCTTGAATTTTGATATGATGAGAACTCTGAATTTGCAAAATGAAAAGGTATCGTCCGCATTAAAGCACGATCGTTATTTATGCGTGTGGTCTTGAGAGATGTGGTTTTAACTCAATATTCCCCGTCTTATTTGTCAAGTGTATTTGGATAATCTATAGCTAGGATATAAATAAAATTAAGTGATTGAGCAGGAAGGGATTGGGTATGCATTTCTAGAATTAGCAAGTCATCTAGCTCTGCTGTGTCTCAGTTTCCCCATCTATGAATAGTAGGGTGTGAGTGTGCGTGTGTGTCTGTGTGGTCTTCCTGCCTTAACATTCTGTACCGTAACATTTAGTGAATAACCAATTTCTTCATCTTTCTTTTCTTTTTGAGACGGAGTCTCCGTCGCCCAGGCTGGAGTGCAGTGGCGTAATCTTGGCTCATTGCAACCTCCACCTCCCAGGTTCAAGCAATTCACTGCCTCAGCCTCCCAAGTAGCTGGGATTACAGGCACCCACCACCACGCCGGGCTAATTTTTGTATTTTTCGTAGAGATGGGGTTTCACCATCTTGGCCAGGCTGGTCTTGAACTCCTGACCTCATGATCCACCTGCCTCGGCCTCCCAAAGTGCTGGGATAACAGGCGTGAGCCACCACGCCCAGCCCATCTTCATCTTTCATAGCTCAGCTCCAACATCTTCCCCACCCTCTAGGGAGTCCTCACATCCATGCCTTTCCTTCCTAACACTGAGGTCACTATAATTATGTGCTCATTAGAGTGACCTTTCCCTACGTGGTGGCCTCTCCCACCATACAATAAGCACCGTGAGGGAAGGAACCAGGACTGCTTGGGGTCATCATTGCATTCCTAGCACTTAGTATAGTGCCTGGCACACTACAAGAATCTCTGAAGGACTGTCACCCAGATCATAGATTTCTTATTGTTCTTCCAAATTGACTAGCACTTTTAACAGGTCTGTAAGTGGAAACGTGTCTATTTAAAATGAGGCCTTTGGAAAGTACCCAGCAGGGTTTTCCCATGGTGGGGGACAAACCATCCACTGTCTGGATAAGGACAGACAGTTCTCAGCTCAATCACGGGCTGTGGAGGCAGCTGGTAACTCTTTACCTTGATGAGTGCAGGCGCCCATGGACAAGACAACGAATATTAATGCTACTTATTAAGTACTTGATTAAGTTGGAACTCTGCATAGGCAGCTGGAATGCACACAGAGCGCTCAGATTTAAATGGAGCCGTAAGGTGTGTTTAGGGTGCAAATTAACAAACGGACATGCTTTCAACCAACGATCTAGAAACATTCCTCATATGAAACTCCAGGGTATCCTTGTCTTTCTTTACTGCAAAGAGCCTGGATTCCTTACTATGAACAGGAAACTGGCTAACCTAGGTTCAAGAGTTTTTTTTTTTTTTTTTTTTTTTTTAAATGCCATTAAGAAACAAGGGGTGGGGAAAATGAAAGTCTAACTCAATACAAGACTAGTATCTATATTAGTTTCTTTCTTGTCTCACATGTTGCCAAGAGAGAGATTAAAATCTGGGCTCACATTTATAGAGGAAAACAGAAGGAAGACTGGGGTTTCCACCCCTTCTTGGCCACTCTTCCTCTTCTTCCCCTCTGTGCTTGCTGGACGGTCACCAGATCCACCTGGATGCCACCTGGTGTAAGGACGCTCTCCTGGGATGCACCACACCTGGTGCAGGGAAAGCCTGTGCTACTGGGGTGTGGAGCAATTTGCTGTCTCCATCTGTTGCCAATGAGGGGTGGGGACCACTGGGCAAGAGTGTGCCCTCAGAACGTGGATTCATGGTGAAATTGACAAAACAATGTGACAGTGAATTGGGCCTATTTTTCACTCAGGTTTGCCACTGGGGGCCATCCCTTTGGATTGGGTGCCCTGCCCTTTATATTCTTCTAGAAACATCAGGTTCAAAAGTAAAAGGGCACCTTAAGAGCAAGCCTGCTGGGCGTGGTGGCTCACGCCTGGAATCCCAGCACTTTGGGAGGCCAAGGTGGGCAGATTACGAGGTCAAGAGATCAAGACCATCCTGGCCAACATGGCGAAACCCAGTCTCTACTAAAAATACAAAAATGAGCCGGGCCTGGTGGCACATGCTTGTAATCCCAGCTACCTAGGAGGCTGAGGCAGGAGAATCACTTGAACCTGGGAGGCGGAGGTTGCAGTGAGCCAAGATCACGCCACTGTACTCCAGCCTGGAGACAGAGCAAGACTCTGTCTCAAAAAAAGAAAAAGAGCAAGTCAGCAACTCTCCTAGGAGCATACTGAGGAAGGATGGACTGACTCCCACCCTTGGCTTTAGTGAGCCAAGAGCTGGCAGTAGGTGCTGGGATTTACTTGTTTTGCATGGATGAGAAGAAGCTGTGTTTCCTTCCAGCAGGGATGCCTCCCAGAGGCATTTGTGTCAAGCTCTTCCTCCACGTCAGACCCTGGGGTTGACCCTGCAGCGGGTGCTGACTTGAGAAACACAGCGTCTGTCCTTGGATGCTTGCAGTCTAGTGGGAGAAAGAAAAAAAGGGTAAATAGGCCTTTGTGACTAGGGTTGAGGGGGTTGCATAGCAGCTCCATTATCTGTCCTCATCAGCAACCCTCTGCATAGAATTCTAATAAAATACGGCACTTGTTCAAATGCTACTTAAGGCCAGTCTCTGGCCTGCCCTTCCAACCAGCTCAGAAGGTCCCGGAGACACTCTGGAGTTGACACTGCAAGGTAGAGGGGAACAAGAGACACACAAAATCTAATGTCATGGGCTTTAGGAGACAGGTAGGATTACTGCTAGTTGCAAGACTAGGAAAGTCTTTATGGAAGAGGTGTCACTTGAGATGATCACTGATGGCCCAAGTCTGACAAATCTGGTTTTCATGTGTGGATGACAGGGAAGGAGGGAGAGCATCCCCAGGCGGGGGAGTCACTTGCACAGGGGCATGGAGATGGCAGAAGGTGGGCAAGTTCAATAGGGAGGGTCGGGTCCGGTTGGGATGTGGGATGTGTACCCTGGAGACGAGAGGAGGGAGGGCAGGGTGTTGAGATTCTTATGTTATGAGTTCTTTCTAATTTGGTCTTGAGGTCTGTCAAGAGTGTCCCTAAGCCAAGACAGCCACTCTAGGAGAGCCTTCATGGGGGAAAGTTACGTTTGGGTGGGTGGTTCAGGAGAGACGCAATGAGGAGGTGAACGTAACATGCGTAAAGTAGAAGAATATGTTACTTACAGATCCAAGAGAAGTTAGGGGTGCCAATGGGAGGCTGAAGGGGAAGTCTAGAGACTGTAGGGAACTGACACAGCCGGGAGTGGAGAGAGAGAGAGAGAGAGAGAGAGAGAGAGAGAGAGAGAGAGCCTGTTGCCGTGCAGGGATTAAGTTTTATGGGCATTATCCCTTAGGCTTTCCTGAGGGGATTGTGGATTAAGGCCAAGGTGGGTGGATCACCTGAGGTCAGGAGTTCAAGACCAGCCTGACCAACATGGAGAAACCCTGTCTCTACTAAACATACAAAATTTGCCAGGCATGGTGGCACATGCCTATAATCCCAGCTACTCAGGAGACTGAGGCAGGAGAATCACTTGAACTGGGGAAGCGGAGGTTGCAGTGAGCCGAGATTGCGCCATTTCACTCCAGCATGGGCAACAAGAGTAAAACTCTGTCTCAAAAAATAAATACGTATGTATGTGTGTGTGTGTGTGTGTGTGTGTGTATATATATATATATATATTCCCCTTGCAGTCAATATCTCCACTACTCAGACTACAACTGGCATATCTATATATATCTATATAGATATATATAGATATATATATATATAGACTGCCAGGGGAATATAGGATCATTTAACCAGCGAATTCGGCATTAGCGTAGGGCGGTTATGTTGCCGGAAATTCTGAACTGATGATTTAGTAAAATGTCTGTAAAGATTAGTGGTATTGTGTGTAACCAAGAGGAATGGTGGCTATAGTTTGGAGATGCAAGGCAGGAAGTCATGGTAGAAGGCTGCAGACGGTTAGGAGGAGATAGGCAGTCTTCTCCTCGGCGGGGTCAAGGGGTTGACTGATACAAGGCAGGTGCCTCCTGGGGAAACTAATCATCTCTTTGAATTTTAGTAACCAGTACCAGATTTGCCTTTAGATATGGAAGTATGGGGTGTACATTTGAGCAGAGAGCAAGGAAAACATCAGAATTGTGGGCTAAGCACAGAGCACACAGTTCAGGAAGAAAAGCGAAAGATGCTCTGTGTCCATCGTGTGCCTTAGGAGAGGGAATCCATTGGCAAGCACTGCTGGGCGGAGGTTTCAGTGTAAGAGGTGAAGTTGTGTCTGGCACAGGACTTGAGGTCATCTCCAGCATCGATCGAGGTCACCTCCAGCATCGATCGAGGCCACCTCCAGCATCGATCGATGCCACCTCCAGCATCGATCGAGGCCACCTCTAGCATCGATCGAGGTCATCGAGGTCACCTCCAGCATCGATCGAGGTCACCTCCAGCATCGATCGAGGCCACCTCCGGCATCGATGGAGGCCACCTCCGGCATCGATGGAGGCCACCTCCGGCATCGATCGAGGCCACCTCCGGCATCGATGGAGGCCACCTCCGGCATCGATCGAGGCCACCTCCGGCATCGATCGAGGTCACCTCCGGCATCCATCGAGGTCAGCTCCGGCATCGATCGAGGTCAGCTCCGGCATCCATCGAGGTCAGCTCCGGCATCCATCGAGGTCAGCTCCGGCATCGATCGAGGTCAGCTCCGGCATCCGTCGAGGTCAGCTCCGGCATCCGTCGAGGTCAGCTCCGGCATCCGTCGAGGTCAGCTCCGGCATCGATCGAGGTCACCTCCGGCATTGATCGAGGTCAGCTCCAGCATCGATCCAGGTCAGCTCCAGCATCGATCAAGGCCATCTCCAGCATCATTCGAAGTCTTGGGTTGGAGCAATGTTATCTGAGGCAATGTCATTTCCAGCAGTGGGATTTTTGGGCTAGGGTGATGTTGTCTGGGATATGGGACTGGAATCTCTTTTTCAAGTGGGTGTCCCCTGGAATGGATGCTGTAGGCCTCCGGACTGTAGACCAGTGAAAGTATCTAAAGCAGTAGTCATAAGACCAACAGTCAACAGATGTGTCCAGCTCTCCCCAGCAGGGCTTTTGTTTTGTTTTTGGTGGAAGTTTAATTTTAACTGGGTCCTGTATCAGATGAGCAGCTGCCTGCCTGTCGGTCTACAGTTAATGAGTTCTAGGAGAGCAGGTGCCCTCAGTCTGGCCTCTAGCCCTTATGGGATGGGGATAAGATAGAAGATTTATAAAAAGTATGTTAATGCCTGGGGCAAGATAGAGAATTTTAGGGATTTCTGAGTTGGACTGGAATTTGAAAAGAGGTTAATTGAAAACATCACTGTCTTGCAGTTAAACTGGTTATCAGGGGCCTGTCAGGGGCATGAAACTTCTAGTGAGTGCTTTTCTCAAGAGCCCAGCATGGTGTATCCTAAGAAGTAAAATGTGTTTTGGTTAATACCAAGGATGTCTGTAGCTTTGAAGGGAATAAAGAGTGTTCTGGAAAGGCCTTATATTGTGGCCTTAGAATATGTGGAAATGTGTGATTTTGATATCTTTTGGGTATCTGTGAGGCAAAAATATCCCAGAGCTCTTTACCTTGAAGGGGACAATTGCTAGAGAATGGCCTGATAGTTTCTAATCAATGTGAAGAGAGACCCTTTGTTGGCCAGGGCCTCCAGGGCTAAGATGACTGCCTGAAGCTTGGTCAAGTGTGTTTCTTCGGTCCTGTCCTTCATCAGGGACATCTTAGCTAAGGGGTGGGAAGCAGTAACATTCCACCAAGCTTCACCACATAGGATGGTCAACAGTGCCATCTGCATAGTCTACAAACTCCCATTACTATTCACTCAGGGAATCTCATGAGCTTTCAAGTAGCCAAGGGCTCTGTAATAGGGGTGACCTCCTCCAACACTCTGGCATATGGGAAGGGGTTGAGAACAAGGAAGGCACCCCTCCTGTAGGCGGAATATGCCAGGGGGCCCAGGTTTTGATCCATCCTGTCTTAGGGAGGCCATGGTAGTGATGCTGAGCTTGTGGGGGTGCAGTTTCTGTGACCCACAGCATCATAGGAAGTTGGGAATGCAGAGTCACAGGCTTGGGGACTAGGAGAGCCTCTGTTTGCAGTAAAACCCAGAGGGTAGCCAGCCGTTGGCTGTTTTAATGGAATATAGGGCAAGGCCAAGAAGGGTAATTTTTGCTGTCAATAGCTATGGGGCAACTAGGGACCATCATAAATAGTCCATGGGAACCAGAAGGCTTGAAAAGAGGTTGCCAAAACCTTTTATTTTATATTTTTTTTATTATTATTTTTTGAGATGGAGTCTCACTCTGTCGCTCAGACTGGAGTGTGGTGGTACAACCTTGGCCCACTGCAACCTCCGCCGCCTCAGTTCAAGCGATCCTCCTGCCTCAGCCTCCCCAAGAGCTGAGATTACAGGTCCCCACCATCACGTCCAGCTAATCTTTTGTTCTGTGTGTATAGTTTTAGTAGAGATGGGGTTTCACCACATTGGTCAGACTGGTCTTGAACTCCTGACCTCAGGTAATCTGCCCACCTCAGCCTCCCAAAGTTCTGGGATGACAGGCACCAGTCACTGCATCCGACCTACCTTTTATTTTTGAAGGTGCTAGTGAGAGTGCCTGTTGATTTTAATTAATAAGTAAAATTTATAATTGAGGAATATGTTGCCACCAGAACTCCAAAAGTACTAAGAGATACTGGACTTACACCTCCTTACAAGTGCATCAAATAAGCCTTCTGGGAAGAGGATCTCCTCAATGTAATGTCACACCTGTGTTCCCGGAGAAGGTGGGTATCCTTCAGATCCCGTCTTCAGAGACTGTGTATGACGACAAAGCCCCTGAGGCGCCCTATGGGTAGCCTGAAAAAGATGTGTTGTGCCATTTTGGGGGTGGAGGCAAACTGCCTCTGAGAACTGATTGAAATAGACCCAGAACTGAACATGTTAGCCAAATGTATAAGCGCTCAGTATTCACCAGTCATTGACTAGAATCAATCACTCTAATAGTATTGGGAAATCGATACGGAGGCCTTAATGAATAGAAACATGGTGTAAAGGTTGTAGTAATCTACTATGGGGCACACTTAATTTTTTCTACTTTTAAGAACAGGCAAAACTGGCTGTCGAATGGAGGAACGGTGGGGATCATTGCACCTTTATTAATTAGGCTGTATATAACAAGTTTGAATCCTTGAAGGTCCTGATCTGACTTACATTAGGCCTTTGTAAATTGACCAGCTTCACTGGAGGTTCATGGGATTTTATTTTATCAAGCCAATTTGTAAGTGCCAAAAACTTACTGTAATTTAAAATTATTATTATTATTTTTCTGAGACAGGGTCTTGCTCTGTCACCCAGGCTGGAGTGCAGTGGCGTGATCACGGCTCACTGCAGCCTCAAGTTCCTGGGCTCAAGCAATGGTCCCACCTTAGCCTCCTGAATAGCTGGGATTCCAGACATGCGCCATCATTCCTGGCTAATTTTTGTATCTTTTGTAGGGATCGGTTTTGCCATGTTGCCAGCTGGTCTTGAACTCTTGGGCTCAAGCAATACTCCCACCTTGGTCTCCCAAAGTGCTGGGATTACACACGTGAGCCACCATGCTGGCTTAATTTATTATCTATTGTGTCAGAGCATCTATACTCTATGTAGACTATATTACAGCAACGGGTACACGACTGTAGGAAATTTAGGCAAGGCTACAGTTAAAGTGAGGCATCCTTATTTTTCTCTATTTTGTATTTAGTTGCCTTTTAACATGATAGAGGCAGAGTGTTTAAATGTACTGAGATCTCCAGGTATAACTATGATTTGAGCCCCAGTATTGACTAAGCCCCAGAATTTTTGCCGGTTGGTACCTTTTAGCAAATGTTAAGGTCAAGTTAGAACCTGTGTTGTAGAAGCACAAAAGCCAATCCATGCTCTTTGAACTATTTTTCTTATATAAATTAGGATGTAAATTAATATATGCAATTTGAATTTCCAATGAGATCAAATCGTAGTAACTTGTGTTAATTTAGTTATGTATTATACATACACTACAGAATTGATCTACTTCTTACATATTCATAATAAAATATTATCTATGTATGTATATATAATTTATTTAATTACTTTTAACTCCCCTCTCCCTTATATCTAGGGGGGTTTGTTTTTAAATCAATAAATGGTCTAGAGCTCACATTATGTTTGCTAGACCTAGCATTGAGTTGGCACATAAAGTTTTTGGTTTTTTAAGTGGTAGCATTCCCACTCCCCTACCTTTTGTTTTATTTTGTTTTAGGCATTGGCCACCTGGAGTGGACAGTCTTTGTTTCTGCCTCTAGTTGATGAGAGGATGGGGGTGTGGGGAGTAAGGGGCTGGTGCTTCTAGGCAGTGGCCTCTCTCTGGGATAGCCCCTTCCTGCATGACGATCAGTTTCTGCCTTAGTCTGTTTTGTGCTGCTGTAAGAGAAGACCTGAGACTCGTTAGTTGAGAAAACAGAGATTTGTTTTTTATGGTTCTGGAGGCTGGGCAGTCCAAGACTGAGGGCCTGCATCTAGTCGGGGCTTTCTTGCTGTGTCATAATATGGCAGAAGGCATCATGTGGTGAGAGGGTGAATGAGTGTGGGGAAGGGAGCTGAACTCCTTTTGTAGGGAACCCACCTCCACAATAACAAGTCCATTCCCATGACAATGGCATGAGTTCATTTATGAGGGCAGAGCCTACAAGGCTAAATCATGTCTTTAAGGTGCCACCTCCCAACTCTGCTGCATTGGGGATTGAGTTTCCAACACATGAACCTGGGGGACACATTCAAACCATAGCAGCCCCTTTCCCTTTCTTTCTTTTCTTTAAGTAAAATCTTTAGAATGGCTTATATGTTTAGGAGGCTAAAATACCATTTTTTCCTTTGTTTTTGGATGTTGACCTGATATGCTCCCACTGGTCCTGACTGGCCCTCATGGTGAGCAGTGGCCTCCATCTGTGTTTCCCATCAGCACCATCGTAGGTAGCCACCTCCTTCTTATGGTGTCCTAGGTTGAGCTGACTAAGGTCAGGAGGCAATGAAGAGTGACAGAGGGAAGGAACAAAGCAATAGAGGGCTTGCAGACACCAGCAGAACTGCCGCTAGTGCTTGCCATCATCGTCATGAAGGGGACATGACAGGGACATGAAGAAGGCACTTTGTTGTCAGTCTGGGAAGTCTAGTGACCTCCCTAGATGCTGCCTCACCAACTCAGTGAGTAGTCAGAGTGTAGTGGGCCTCCCTTTTGCACCTTGCTAGACCTTTGTGTCGGCCCAGTGTCCGCCTGACAGCCCCAGGGCGGAGGGGACCCCCTCCTGCCTCTCAGTTGCAAGCCATCAGGCCTTCTGAATATAGTCAGTAGAACCCTGACCAGAACTTCCTACTCAGGGGAGTGTCCTATTAAGGCTGGCAATTGATCATGGGGTCCAGTGGCAGAGGTGGGGGCATCTCAAAAACCACTTGGACTTTCCAGGACCCACCAAACTTAGGGAGGGGAGTTTTGGCAACCCTCAACAAAGACCACAGGCTGCAGCACACAGCAGTGGGGACACACGCGGGCAAGCCCTGGGGCCTCCCCAGATGGGGTCAGACACATGGCTGGTGAGCAGGAGAAGGCGAAAGGCATTCTGTCGTGTGCTTTGTGGTCATGGCTACACACCCTGCTCCTCACAGTGCCAATTGTTGTGATTTTTATTGTAATGGTTTCTTTCTAACTGGGTCTTGAGGTCTACTAAGAGTGGCCAAAAGCCAAGACAACCACCCTAGGAGAGCCCTGGTGGGGAAGAGTTGGGTGCAGGTGCATGGCTCAGGTGAGGCACAGTGAGGAGGTGACGCCCACATGCACGAAGCAGAAGAATGAACCTCTTACAGATCCTGGAGAGGTTAGGGGTGCCCATGGGAGGCCCAGGAGAAGTCTGAAGGTGACTGGGAGCTCAACTAGCTGGTGAGGGACAGGAGGAAAGAGAGAGGATCTGTGGGACCAGGCTTTTATTAAGGTCCATGCGTGTTATTCCCCAGGCTTTCCCTATGGGGTTGTGGATGGGTGAGTTTGAAGAAAACATGCTCCTTATAAGGGGAGAACTTATTTACATGACTCTGGTATTGACCAATAGGTTGTATCCTGATCAGCAGCTGTAGGAGGAGCTGGGTTCTGTGTCAGTGAGATGAGGAAGAATAAGTCCACATCACATACAACTGCATAGGGAGGGGAAGTTTTAACTAAGCCAGAGGTGATGGGGTACAACTGAGTTTCCAACAATTTACGTTGGGCCTAAAAGTGGATGCTGAGGCAGCAACTGTATTAAACGAACTGATGACACTGGGCCAACTTGCAGAGTGAGCAATAGGGAGCTATTGAAAGTTATGGAGCAGAGGAATAATGTAAGTGGAGCTGCACTTTAGGGAGGTCTAAAGAAAATGATTTAGAGAAACAGAAGGCAGAAGACTAGCTAGAAGATTCTACTAATCTTTCTTTTTTTTTGAGATGGGGTCTTGCTCTGTCACCCAGGCTAGAATGCAGTGGCGTGGTCACCGCTTACTGTAGCCTTGACCTCTTGGGCTCAGGTGATCCTCCTGCCTCAGCCTCCTAAGTAGCTGGGACTACAGGTGTGTGCCATCATGCCTCTCTAATCCTTGTATTTTTTGTAGAGATGGGGTTTCACAGTATTGTCGAGGTTGGTCTCAAACTCCTCAGCTCAAGCAATTCACCCATCTCGGCTTCCCAAAGTGCTGGATTAACGGCGTGAGCCCCAAGCCTTAAATATTCTACTAATCTTTTTTTCCTGAGATGGAGTCTCGCTCTGTCACTGAGGCTGGAGTGCAGTGGCACAATCTTGGCTCACTGCAACCTATGCCTCCCGAGTTCAAGCGATTCTCCTGCCTCAGCCTCCTGGGCAGCTGGGATTGCAGGTGTGTTCATGCCACCATACCGGGCTAATTTTTGTATTTTTAGTAGAGATGGGGTTACACCATGTTGGCCAGGCTGGACCTCTTGACCTCAGATGATCCACCCACCTTGGCTTCCCAAAGTTCTGGGATTACAGGCATGAGCCACTGTGCCTGGCCGGATTCTACTAATCTTGATACAATGTTATTGAGAGTATGAGCTGGTGCTGAGAGCACCCTGGGAACCACATGGCTGGTGGAAGTCTCAAATGCTTCGCAGCAGTGGGAAACAGGAGTATGAAAGTGGCAGAAGTGATAAGTGGTAATGGTAGCATCACAAGGAAAAGCTTAAAAGGGGTGGCATGGATGGGTGATCAGACCAACTATGGGACTGGACCAGCCATCGTGGCTTCAGCATGAGAAGGAGGAGTGGGGAAATGGCCAAGTAAATGGCCTGATTTTCCGTATTTGATCGTGTGTGCATGCATTGAAGCAAAAAACCCAATGTTCATGCCCATGAAAAGAAAAGAAGAGTTAGTTAATTCATTTTGTTTCTCGTTAGCCTTTTCTCACACAGGCCAGTCATTTGCTACCTGATGGTAAGGACCATAATCAAGGCAAAAAAAAAAAAAAGATTTTTTTTGTTGTTGCTATTAAATAAACAAACAGCCGCAGGAATAGAAAGCAAACACATTTTTCATGGTTGTTTCTTGAATCTGAACAAGAGAAAAGGGTGACCAGAAAGCAGATTTTCCCATGAGGCCTTGACCGTGTGATTTGCTGGCTGGTTTGGACATGAGCATAGCTGCAGGGTTTGGGTAACCACAGTGGCAGGAGAACTGCTGGGATGTGGTCAGCGAGCACGTCTCCCAGCCCCATAACACCACCCACAGAAGCCTGTCCTTGACAACTGAGAGACCTTGAAGGTAACTGGCACACGTGCTTCCTTCATGGTGGCTTGGCAGGGTGGGCAAGGCTTGCCAACGTCTTTATCTTCGGGCTGGATCAGTTTGGAATTTGTTTTGCTATTATTGACAGAGCTCCTTCCCTGCCAGCTCTTTCTCTCTCTCTATATATAAAACACAGACTCTGCCTCAGTCCTCACGACCACTGTATGAGATGGGTATGAGTATTCTCATTTTCTAGGAAACAGAGGTGCCAAAAGCGAAGTGAATGGATGAACAAGTGGTAGGGTTAGGATGAGAATCCATGTCCACCTGAGTCCAAAACCGCTGGATTTTTCACTAAGCTTGTGGCTCATCTTCCTTACTGTCTCCTCACCTCTCCTTCTAGGCTTGATGGAGAAACATTTTGGGGATCCAGCTTGTGCCCCACTTTCTGCAGCACTGGCAAAGCTAGTGGAGTATGAATGTGGTACTGTCTCCTCCAGTCAACGCACCCATTGTCCACAGACAAGCTCTGCCGATGCGCTGCTGTTCTAGTGGGCTCTGGAGGGCTCTGCCCACCTTGTGAATCACTGTGAAGCTCAGGGAGACATTGGATTTCCTAAAGCACTTAGATGACGTTCCAGGAAGTGACTAAGTCACACCTGCTGCCGGGAATCTTAGGGTGGTCACCAAAGTTCAAGCCCTTTGGAGGAGATCTCACTGGCTGATATAAATAAATTCCCATAACTCATACATGGAGGTCTTGTGGTTTGGTTTCCAACCAACACTATGTTTTAAAGGTTCTCCTAAGAGAGCACAGGCATTGAATTGAGTCAACAGATTAGACAACTTCAGCCATGAATAGGTGCAGGGATACTCAAGGATCTACCCAATGTCTGGAGGATTTGCTTGAGAGGTTCAATTATTTTTATTTTTATTTTATTTATTTATTTTTTGAGATGGAGCTTCACTCTTGTTGCCCAGGCTAGAGTGCAATGGTGTGATCTTGGCTCACCGTAACCTCCACCTCCCAGGTTCAAGAGACTTTCCTGTCTCAGCCTCCTGAGTAGCTGGGATTACAGGCATGCAACACCATGCCAGTTAATTCTGTATTTTTAGTAGAGATGGGGTTTCTCCATGTTGGTCAGGCTGGTCTCGAACCCCCTATCTCAGGTGATCTGCCCACCTCGGCCTCCCAAAGTGCTGGGATTACAGGCGTAAGCCACGGCGTCCAGCCAGTTCAATTATTTTTTAATAAAAGGGGGCACTAATATTTAAAAATATGTAGATCATGTTGAGGTTGAATATCAGTTAGAGTAAGGCTGGACTGCTACAAGAAACAGACCCAACAATAACATGACTAAAGTTTACGTATTTCTCATGTAATAGTCCAGGGTGAGCTTTTGAGACTGGTGGGAGATTCAGCTCCATGTAGTCATTCAGGGATTCAGGCTCCTTACAAGTCATTGTTCCATAATAATGCACAATTATTGTGATCTGCATAATTTAAGCTGGGTTTCTGCCAAGCCTGGGTTGCAGCCTGTAGGAAAGGTAAAGGGCGTGGAGAAGACATGGCCCTTCTTGCACTCTCTTTTCCTCTCCTGTTTTGTTCCACTGGAGATAAGTCATATGTGCGCATCTAGCTGAAAGGGAGGCTGGGAAATTAATGCACTTGGGCAGCCTTGTTATGAAACAAGGGAGCTTAGATTTTGTGGACAACTAGTAGTATTTGGTAGGCAACTAGCAGGTGGGTGCATCTCATTGATCTAGCATGGCATAGAAGAGGAAGAGCTGGCTCTGGACCCTGAGGACCTGGGTGTGAATCCTTGCTCTGCTGTTCTAAATGGGGCAAGCTGCCCCATCTCTCTGACCGTGGCTTGCTTCAACTGCTGTGCCTGCCTTAAATAGCAATTGGGAAGATTGTAACACAGCAGGTGCTTGAGAGCCTCAGCCATGGTTACAAGAACTGAAAACCAGCTTGAGTTAGCTTGAGAAACGGGAGATGGAATTTTAGGTCCAAGTCATCTCAGAGAACCCAAAGGCAGGAACTATAGATGGACCTTTGCAGGGAAGGACTGGAATTTGAAGGCAAAAGCAGGAAAGAGGAGGGAATTTGAGGAGCTCTCAATCCAGCAGCAAAAACCTGCTACTGGTGCTAACTCCAAAATAAATCCTGACTGCATCTATTTCTCTCCTGTACCTCCTTCCCTAGTCCCGGTTCTCTTTGAGCCTTGTCTGGACTGATGAATGACCGGTCCCTCTGCCGTCATTCTTGTGCTCTCAAATCCATTCTTTCACACAAGCACAAGAGTGAAGTTTAGAAACATGAGACACGCCTCCTGTTTGAGACCTGTGGTGTCTTCCTACAGCACGTAGAATAAAACCCCAGCTCTTTACCCTGGTTTACCAAGCCCCATGTAATGTGACCTCCCCTCCGGGACTGCTTCTGCCGCTCTTCCCTCTTCCACTTTGCTTTAGTGGTGTGGTTCAGCCGTATATAAACATGTCATTTAAATCATGCTCCTGCCTCAGGGCCTTGCATGACTATTTTCCCTTTCTGAAGAACTCTTGACACATTGTCCTTTTAGTAATCCACACCTGGTATGGAATCTTAGAATGACCTCTCTCTATCATGTCACCCTACTTTAATTCTCTACACAGCCGTCAACACAATTTTTTTTTTTTGAGACAGAGTTTTGCTCTTGTTGCCCAGGCTGAAGTGCAATGGCATGATCTTGGCTCACTGCAACCTCTGCCTCCTAGGTTTCAGTGATCCTCCTGCCTTAGCCTCCTGAGTAGCTGGATTACAGACATGTGCCACCACGCCCAGCTAAGTTTTGTAGTTTTAGTAGAAACAGGGTTTTTCCATGTTGGTCAGGCTGGTCTCGAACTCCCCACCTCAGGTGATCTGCCCGCCTTGGTCTCTCAAAGTGCTGGGATTACAGGTGTGAGCCACCACGCCTGGCCTGTTAATACAATTTTATAGTTTTCTCACTAATATACTTATTTGTTGTTACCCAATTCCCAGACCCCATTGCCCCCAAAATGCAATCTTTATAAAAGCAGGGAACTGCTTATCTTGATCTCTGATGTATCCTCTTTGCTTAGGAATACTTTTTGAATGAACTGAGTTACATTTTAAAATATATGTCACTTTACTGCTTGTAATCCTTTCGAAGTTTAACAGTGTATTTTGAACTTCTTTCTACTTCAGCAAATACACAATTATTATATGCTCACAGATATATTGCTCAGAGATACCATAACCAATGCAAAGAACTTCCTACTGTTGAATATTTAGTGAATATCCTTATATAGGGATATCTTTGCACAGTCTTCTTTACTTCCCAGAATACATTTATACATGTGAAATAATTGAGTTAAAGGAGAGTCATACTTTTGAGATTTGATACACGAAGCAAGACTGACTTCCAGGGAAACTGCGACTGTTTTTATGTGCTCCACAAGAGTGCCAGGTTCCTCAGGCCCTAGGAAAAGGACCATTATCATTTTTAATTTTGCCAGTGAGAGGCACTAAAAATGTCATCTTGTTGTATCAATTCATGTTTTAAAAATTACCAGCTGGCCGCAGTGGCGTGAGCACTTTGGGAGGCTGAGGCGGGTGGATCACAAGGTCAGGAGATCAAGACCATCCTGGCCAACATGGTGAAACCCTCATCTCTACTAAAAATACAAAGATTAGCTGGGTGTGGTGGCCCACGCCTGTGGTCCCAGCTACTAGGGAGGCTGAGGCAGGAGAATTGACTGAACCCAGGCGGCGGAGGTTGCAGTGAGCCGAGATCACGCCACTGTACTCCAGCTTGGCGACACAGCGAGACTCTGTCTTAAAAAAAATACCAATGGTGTTGAACGTTTTCTTCTATTTATTGCATTTAATTCTTTTGTCTTCTTCAAATTGTCTGTTCCTCTCCTCGGCTCTTTTTAAAAACAAGCACTTCATCTTCACGCGTTATTCTTGGTTGTGGGTTTCCTCTTTCATCCTCAGAGACCCACATTCAGCAGGGAGAACATTTGCAAGAATGAGGGAAATGGATTCTTGTCATACACTCGTATCTCCCAAGAGGCCCTCTCCTTCCTCGCCATTAGAATACAAATTGGCTGCTGGGGAGTGAGGAGCCTGTGTGACGAGAAATCAGCAGTGACTGAGAGAGCCAGCTTTATACAATCCCAGTCACTGGTGCACTCCTCTCAAAGGCTTCCAAACCCTTCCAATTTGCTTTTGCATATCAGTGGGGAATCTTTTGCTTGGCATACAACTAAGGCATCAGCACCTTTATCAGAATGAAGGTGTCCATTTCTCCATTCTGCAGGACTGCTCAGAGCTGACAAAAGCCAGCCAATTACATAGGTATTTATTGAGCATGCCAAACATTGCGAATCAGTTCGGGAGGTGCCTTCCTGGGTCTTTGAGGGACCATCTGGAGTAATTCAGGCCTTGTCATAAGATAGAAGCAAAAGCACTTCCTTCTACAGTTACCACTGGAGCAGGCCACATCACAGGGCCAGCCAAGCTTTGGGCGAAACCTCTATCATCACCAAGATAGAATCAACAGCTTTGGACTTAAACTGAGGATGGAAATCCACATTTAGGAGGTGGTTAACAATGGTCAAATAGCAAAAACAATATTTTTGTCATTAGTCTTTAATTTTGCAGCTCTTCGTTCTCAGGAAGGTGTGATTTGCAGAGGAGTTGATTCCTTCTTATGTCCATTTACTGGGGAAGTTCACATCAGGAAACTGGGGTCTGAGACCCATTAATCTTTGGTGAGAAAAGATGTGGATGCAGGGTAGGTCCCCATATGCCGCTATGGGAGGGGACTGATACCCCAAGCCAGTGCTTTTTTTTAGACAGAGTCTGACTCTGTCACCAGGCTGGAGTGCAGTGACATGATCTTGGCTCACTGCAACCTCCACCTCCTGGGTTTAAGCGATTCTCCTGCCTCAGCCTCCTGAGTAGCTGGGACTCCAGGGGCACGCCACCACACCTGGCTAATTTTTGTATTTTTAGTAGAGTTGGGGTTTCACCATGTTGGCCAGGATGGTCTCCATCTCTTGACCTCATGATCTAACCGCCTTGGCCTCTCAAAGTGCTGGGATTACAGGTGTGAGCCACCGCGCCCGGCCTGTCCAGCACTCTTAACAGTCATGTACTTTCTAGGAAGCTCTACATTGTCAATTAAAGGACTGTTCTTGACACTTTACACTGAGGGTTTGTTTTTGTGTGTGCATGAGTTCAAGAATTCTTTCTTAAAATAAATGATGGTGATAGTAGAAAGTTGTTATTTTTAAAATATCTTTTTTTTTTTTTCTTTTTTTGAGAGTCTTGCTCTGTCGCCCAGGCTGGAGTGCAATGGCATGATCTTGGCTAATTGCAACCTCTGCCTTCTGGATTCAAGCAATTCTCCTGCCTCAGCCTCCAGAGTAGCTAGGATTAGAGGCACCTGCCACCATGCCCGGTTAATTTTTTTTTTGTATTTTTAGTAGAGACAGGAGTTCATCATGTTGGCCAGGCTGGTCTCAAACTCCCGATCTCCAGTGATCTGCCCACCTCAGCCTCCCAAAGTGCTGGGATTTCAGGTGTGAGCCACCAGGCCCAGCTAAAAATATCCCTTCTTGGCAAAGTAAAAAGCTTGTAAAAGTGTATTTGTGTTTCCAATTTTTTTCCCTGTTATCTGTGAAATCTCCCAATCATTAGATCTACTGTTTTAAAAGATAAGCTTTTCATGTAACTGTGATGTTCTGTTTTCATGGAAAATTGACTTTTGCAGTGTGCCCCAAAGAATAAAACCCTCAAAGAATGTGAAGCCTGAACTCACTTCAAATGCTGGGAGGGCCCTTTCCTTAGCTGAGCTGCAGAAGAACCAGGACTCCTTCGATACTGCCCTAACCTGGAGCAGTGCTGCCAAGTTCAGGTGGACGTCCCCTGGGGTGGGGCTGTCAGGACTGTGGACAGAGGCACCATTCAGCCCATGGGAGAAGCCGCCTTGGTGCAGGGGCGGGTCCTGGAGCCTGAGCAGATTTAGGGGGAAAGCTGAAGAGGAAAGGTAAGGATGTAAACAAATTAAAAAGCAAAAAAACAAATAACCCCATTAAAAAGTAGACAAAGGACATGAACAGACACTTCTCAAAAGAAGACAGAGGTAGCCAACAAATGTATGAAAAAATGCTCATCTCTAATCCTCAGAGAAATGCAAATCAAAACCACAGTGAGATACCATCTCATGCCAGTCTGAATGGCTTTTGCTAAAATGTTAAAAAATAACGGATGTTGGTGAGGCTGTGGAGAAAACGGGACATTTATGCACGGTTGGTGGGAATGTAAACTAGCGTAGCCTCTGTGGAGAGCAGTTTGGAGATTTCTCAAAGAACTGAGATGAGCTACCATTCATCCCAGCAATCCCATTATGGGGTATAGACCCACAGGTAAAAAAATGGTTCTACCAAAAGAACACCTGCACCTGTATGTTCATTGTAGTGCTACTCACAATCGCAAAAGCATGGAATCAACATAGGTGCCCATCAGTGGTGGATTACATAGAGAAAACGTGGTACACATATACCATGGAAAACTATAGTCATATAAAAAAACATAGGCTGGGTGCAGTGGCTCATGTCTATAATCTCAGCACTTCAGGAGGCTGAGGTGTGTGGATCACCTGGGGTCAGGAGTTCAAGACCAGCCTGACCAACATGTTAAGACCCCGTCTCTATTAAAAATACAAAATAAGCTGAGTGTGGTGGCCCATGCCTGTAATCCCAACTACTCGGGAGGCTGAGGCAGGAGAATTACTTAAACCCAGGAGGCAGAGGTTGCAGTGAGCAGAGATCGTACCATTGCACTCTAGCCTGGGCAACAAGAATGAAACTCCATCTCAAAAACAAAACAAAACAAAACAAAAACAGAAACAAAAACCAAAATCATGTCCCATGCAGCAACATGGATGCAGCTGGAGGCCATTATCCTAAGCAAACTAACACAGGAACAGAAAACCAAATACCGCATGTTCTCACTTATAAATGGAAGCTAAATATTGGGTACACAAGGACATAAAGATGGGACTTAAAAACGCTGTAGACCACTAGATGGGGAAGGGAGGGAGTGAGGCAAGCTTTCAAAAACTACCTATTGGGCTGGGTGTGGTGGCTTACGTCTTTAATCCCAGCACTTTGGGAGGCAAAGGTGGGTGGATTACCTGAGGTCAAGAGTTCAAGACCAGCCTGGACAACATGGTGAAACCCTATCTCCACCAAAAATACAAAAATTAGCCGGGTGTGGTAGCACTCACCTGTAATCCCAGCTACTCAGGAGGCTGACGCAGGAGAATTGCTTGAACTTGGGAGGTGGAGGTGGCAGTGAGCCAAGATTGTGCCACTGCACTCCAGCCTAGGCAACAGAGCAAGACGCCATCTCAAAAAAAAAAAAAATTCTTACCTGTTGGGTACTGTGCATCACACAAAATATCTTTGTAACAAACCTGCACAGTTAACTTATAATAAGTTCAAAAATAAATATCCCCTTAATGACCAGTTTACACCCTCTTCCTCCCTCCTTCCTGGCTTCCTCTGATTGTATTCATTTAAAAAATCAGTGAGTCTCCAGGGAAATCATTCAAGGTGTGAATGATGTATGCAGCCAAAGTTAAATAACCAGAGTCTAGACTTTTTTTTTTTTTTTAGATGGAGTCTTGCTCTGTTGCTCAGGCTGGAGTGCAGTGGAACGATCTTGGCTCGCTGCAACCTACATCTCCTGGGTTCAAGTGATTCTTCTGCCTCAGCCTGGAGAGTAGCTGGGACTACAGGCGCGTGCCATCGTGCCCGGCTAAGTTTTGTACTTTTTTCTTTCTTTTTTTTTTTTTTTTTTTTAGTAGAGATGGGGTTTCACCATATTGACCAGGCTGGTCTCGAACTCCTGACCTCATGATCCTCCCAGCTCAGCCTCCCAAAGTGCTGGGATTACAGGTGTGAGCCACCTCAGTTGGCCAGACATTGGGTTTTTAATTCAGGGAACTCAAAAATAAAGCAAAAAGACAAATACAAGTAAAAAGAAACTTCACTATGTTCCCCGGGGTTGAAATAAAAAATGCATGGTAGGGAGCTCTGGGCGTCCTGAACAGAAAAACACACATAATCAAGCGGCTACAGAGCGATGGCGGGTGACGGCTCCCCATTGTCACTTCCCTGTGTCATCGTTCTCACTAATTCTCAGGGCTGGAGACTTTAGAGGTATGATTAGGAGATAAGAGGCCATTCTCATATTCTTGGGAGTAAAATCCCCACCGATTTGCAGTAAGATCTTGGATTTGACCTGTGACTTTTATGTCACAAAGGATCAGTGATGGCAATTCCGGTAATAGAATAGGCCAAGGCAGCTTTCTCTTTTTCCTCCCTCCCGTCCTCCAAAGGACAACCTCGATTTCTATGGAATCATATTTTAAGCAGCAACCTCGTGAAATACCTACCAGAGGCAAGGCTGGCATCCGCATTCCCTGTTTTCTGGTTGGACGCCCCCGCAGGCCGTCTAATGGATTCCACTGAGCAGCTGCGTGTTTGCGGCGTGGTCTGCAGGGACACCCCAGGCTCTGCGTGTTGCCTATCGCGGTGGCCGCGCTTGTTTTCATGACGCTGGGGGTGCGGGTGTTGTGCTCTTGCAGAGAAGAAGGGCTTGGGAAATGCAATTTACAAATCTTCTTTTTTTTTTGAGTTGGAGTCTTGCTTTGTAGCCCAGGCTGGAGTGCAGTGGTGCCATCTCGGCTCACTGCAACCTCTGACTCCCTGGTGTAAGCGATTCTCCTGCCTCAGCCTCTAGAGTAGCTGAGATTACAGGTGTGTGCCACCATGCCCGGCTAATTTTTGTATGTTTAGTAGAGACGGGGTTTCTCCATGTTGGCCAGGCTGGTCTTGAATTCCTGACCTCAGGTGATCTGCCCGCCTCCGCTTCCCAAGTGCTGGGATTACAGGCGTGAGCCACTGCATCCAGCACGAATCTTCTTAGCCGCAAACAAAAGCTGAGCTGCAATCACTGGACCGGCGCCCCCGGCAGCGCCCCTGCAGCGCGCGCTGCGGACCCCGGGGGTCTGGGGCCCAGCAGCTCACTCCCAGCGGAGGGCTCCAGTCCAACCCAGAGGGGTCGACCCTCCGGCCTGTGAGTTGCTGCGAGGCGGTGGACTGGGGAGAGGAATTCTCGAGTTCAAAGGGAAGGCTTGCAACCACCTGTTGCTGGGGGCGGATCCGGTGGGAACGCCTGGAGAGGGGGCGGGCTGGGCAGGAAGCGCAGGGACTCTTCGCGTTTGAGAGCCAGAGGGAGACGGTTTCTGTAAAATAATACCCAAGGGAACCGAGAGCCGGCGCTTCGTGGCAGCCCGAATCCCCTGTCCCTGGGAAGACCGACTAGCAGGAAGTGACGGCCACTTCTAATGGAGTCAACATTTTGCACGCTTTCACATGGGTTTTAGCACTCTTATGATCTGATTGAAAAGTAGTTGTAATTTTAAAAAACCGTAAAATTAAAAATTTAGAAAATGGATTTGTGAAATCCTAACAGTTTACATACATACAACTGAAAAAGCGTGCTTAGGGGTGCGAGGTGTTTCATATACTGTGGAAAATGTTTGATCTGCGTGTGGGTGAGGGGTCCCTAGACTCCCTGGTCCGGGTCCTACATGTGGGAACCAATAGACTGGAAATTTGAACACTCAGACTCCTCCCTCTACCTTGTGTGAGGGAAACATCTGAGCTTCCAAATCCAGACATTCAGCCCCGAAGCAATCGCGGTTTTGAACGCTGGTGTCCAGATGCCTGGGCTACATGGATGTCCTACAGGTAAAAATCAACGTTCCTAGACTTCTCCCTCTGAGTTAGAGACCTGGGAAGTTAGTTTGGATGCCTCCCCCTTCCTCAGCCATCCTTCTGCCTGCCTCCTTAGTCACCACATCTGGCAACTTCCTAAAGCATCTCTGGACCCCATACCCCCACTCCCGTCTAACCCTTCACTGCCATAGCCTGGCTCAGGCCCCCGTGGCCATTGTCAGGGGCTCAAAACCATCTTCACTGGACCCTTCTGAAGCTGCCACGTGCCATACCACTCCCACGCATACCACCTCTCCCCATAAGAAGATACTCAGCACCAGTAGTCATTAGGGAAATCAAAATCACAACAAGATACCACTACTTACCTAAAGGAATGGCTAAAATGAGAAATAGCAACAACACCAAATTCCGGCAAGGATGTGGAGAAAACACGTTACTTGTACATTGCTGTTTGGAATGGGAAAAGGTACAGTCACTTTGGTTTTTTTTTTTGAGATGGAGTCTCACTCTGTCACCCAGGCTATAGTGCAGTGGCGCTATCTCAGCTCACTGCAACCTCCGCCTCCCGGGTTCAAGCAATTCTCGTACCTCAGCCTCCTGAGTAGCTGGAACTACAGGCATCCACTACCATGCGTGGCTAATTTTTGTATTTTTAGTAGAGACAGGGTTTCATCATGTTGGCCAGGTTGGTCACTCCTGACTTCAAGTGATCTGCCCGCTTCAGCTTCCCAAAGTGTTAAGATAACAGGTGTGAGCTACTGTGCCCAGCCCCATTACAGTCACTTTGGAAAACAGGTTGACAGTTTCTGTAAAAACGAAACAAGCAACTGACACACAACAATTGCATTCCTGAGCATTTACTCTCGAAGAAAAACTATGTTCACACAAAAACCTGTACACAGATGTTGACTGCAGCTTTATTCATAATAGCCAAAATCTGTTCTTCACTGGCCCAGATTTCCTTCAACAGGTGAATGGTGACGCAAACTATGCTACATCTATACCCTGGAATGTTACACAGCAACAGAGAGTGGAATATTGATACCTAGATTAGATGAATCTCCAAGAAATAATGTTGAGCATGACAATTGAAACCCAAAGTGTGTATACGATTGCACAATTTCATGCATATGGCATTCTTGAGATGACAACATTTTGTAATAGAGAACAGATTAGTGGTTGCCAGGGATTTGGCATGGGGGTCAGGGTGCAGGGAAGTTGGTGTGGTTGTAACAGGAGAGATGCTTGTAGATTGGAACTGTGGAATAACGGTTGACTGTGATGATGGATACACGTATCTGCAGAGGTGATAAAACTGTATAGACTTCATACACCAACAGCAATGAGTGTAAGTCAAACTGGGGATCTGAATAAGATGGGAATGGATTGTATAAGTGTTAGTGTTAATATCCTGATTGTGATATTGGACTATAGTTTTGCAAAAATATTACCATTTGGGGAAACTGAGTAAAGTATACAAGCTATTTCTCTATTATTTCTAATAATTGTATGTGAATTTATGATTATTTCAACGTTTAAAGTTTGTTAAAGATTTATTTATTTTTATTAGATTTTTTATTGTGGTAAAATATCCATAACATAAAATTTACCATCTTAATTATTATTTTTTGACACGAAGTCTTGCTCTTGTCCCCCAGGCTAGAGTGCAATGGCGTGATCTCAGCTCACTGCAACCTCCGCCTCCCGGTTCAAAAGATTCTTGTGCCTCAGCCTCCCGTACAGGCGCCCACCACCATGCCCAGCTAATTTTTGTATTTTTAGTACAGATGGAGTTTCACCATGTTGATCAGGCTTTGCCTCCCAAAGTCCTGGGATTACAGGCGTGAGCCACTGTGCCCGGCCAATCATTTTTAAGCATACATTTCTGTGACGTTAAATACGTTCACATCACTGTGCAACCATCACTACCGTGTGTCTCCAGAACATTTTCGCCTTCTCCAACTGAAACCCTGCACCCATTAAACTCAAACTTCCCATTCTCCCCTGCTTCCATAATTTTATTGTAATCTGCAAAAAAACCCCTAAACTCAAACTCCTCCTGGGCACCTCATCACCCATAGGGCAAACCCTCTCAGTGCCCTGGGGTGCCCTGGCTCTGCCATTACCCACCTGCTGGTGTTCCTGTGAACCCTGCCTTGCCTTGCCAAGCCTCTGGGGTCTGTGTTGTCTCCTAATACAGAGATCCAACTTCTCTCAACCTGGCAAATTCAGTTTCAGGGCCCCTTCCAAGGCCTGGGAAGGGATCGCACCATAGTGATCACATGGTCTTAAGTTTTGTAAATTTGCAAAAATAAGATATTTTCATTGCAATCAAGAGTCACCTGGGGCACTTTCTTTCCTTGTCCTCTTGTTGCCTCCACTAGGCTTAGTTGTTGCCTATTTTGCATCTGTTATGTGTTTTGTTTTCAGGTTTGCTAAGCTTGGATTTCTTTTTCAAGAGTTCAGTTGCTATGAGAATGCCCATTGTGAAGCTGTTCAAGCCTTGCCACGTGAGACAATGTGTCAAGAACTATAAAAGCAATTTTCAAAGTCTTTGAAGAGGAATCTGAACATAAATGAGAGGCAAAAAGATTATTCAAAAAGTTGATAAAGCTTGAATATACATTTTTTTTGGATTCAGAAATATGTTTTGGAACATTTCAATAAAAGAAGTAAGACATTTCGGACTCCTAATTTGGATGTAGGTGAAAATGAACTTATTTTATTATCTTTGGATTTGTTCATAAAAGAACTGAGAGTAAAGTCAGGTAAACTTAATGAACTATAAACAAAATATACTCAAAATAATGAAATCAATAGAAATCATTCTGACATTAAAAATTGTAAAAAAAAAATTTTAGATATGTTCAAAGATGAAATTTGTTAAGAGAAAGATCTTCTATTTCCAAAACAAGTGATGACTAAGCCCTTAGACTTTTAAATAATCCAGTTAACTAAGTGACTCTTATAAACGCATTGGGAAAAGATTTGCCTTAAAATCAGATTAAGTTGAATTTGCTCCCCAAGTACTGACATCAACAAGATAATTTAAACTTATAGTACACATTATAATGAAGAAATCAACAATAAACTTCTACTGAGTTTCATCAATTTGAAGAATTCAATGACTATTAAGATTAGTCACGCGGAAAACCCGAAGTACTCTAAAACTTCACGGCTCATATATAAACCTTGAGAGGTTTTCTCGATTTTGACAGTGGTCTTAAATACGTGCATGATCAAATCAGAAATTAATTGAAAAGTGGAACAAATTATTTCTAAACTGTTAAGAATAAAAAATTTCTATCAGCCATGCCAGAAGAAGGACTGAATGATCTATTTTTGGTATAGAAACCGTTACCTTGTCATAAAAAGAGGCGATCAAAGAGTGTACAGAAAAACAATGGAAGGATAAAAGCACCGTGGAGGTCAATCAGGCAGTTCATAAAAAGATTATATATATTTTTCAGATAGCGCGATGATGTGGTAGTTGAACTTTTAAAAATCTGCGGTTTATTGAGTTTATCCTTATTCTAAGTAAATATTCATTTTTGCACCTAATTTTACAGTCATTCATAATTTTGTATTTTAAAGGAGGGCTGCTAAATTTTATTAGCTTCCAGCTCCACAAAGTCTGGATCTCCCCAGGTGCTAGTCTGAAGGTCATACCCTGTTAAATGTCATACTTTAGCCACACTTTCCAACCAGGCCACAAACTCAAATGAATCCACACTTATTGGGTTCCTACCAGGCCCTAGACTGGGGATCTCCTCAGTCATGCCTCTCAGGTGCACAGTTGCCAGACACGCTCTGAGACTCCCATCTAATACCACCCATCCTGAACCTTTACAAAGCCAAAACTCAAGCCCTAAACACCTCTGTTTGTGCTTTTACCTTTCCCCAGAAACAGTCTCATAGAAGGCACGAGAACACATCCTTGGGAGCCCAGCTGCCTGGGTTTGAATTCCAGTAACCTGACCTTATAGCTTTGTGACCTTGGGGAATTACATCTGCTCTCTAGGCCTCAATGTTCTCTCCTCTAAACAGGGATAATAACTGTTTTCGTCCCTTCTTGCACTGCTATCAGGAAATACCTGAGACTGAGTAATTAATAAAGAAAAGAGGTTTAATTGGCTCATGGTTCTGCAGGCTGTACAGGAAGCATGGTTGCATTTCCTTGGCTTCTAAGGGAGCCTCAGCAAACTACAATCATAGTAGGAGGTGAAGCAGAAGCACATATATCACATGGCTGGAGCGGGCAGGAAGGAGAAGCAGGAGAGGCTACACTTTTTTTTTTTTTTTGAGACAGAGTCTTACTGTGTTGCCCAGGCTGGAGTGCAGTGGCACGATCTCGGTTCACTGCAACCTCTGCCTCCTGGATTCAAGCAATTCTCCTGTCTCAGCCCCCCGAGTAGCTGGGATTACAGGCACGTGCCACCACACCTGGCTAGTTTTTGTATTTTTAGTAGAGGTGAGATTTCACCACGTTGGCCAGGCTGGTCTTGAGCTCCTAACTTTGTGATCCGCCTGCCTTGACTTCCCAAAGTGTGGGATTACAGGCATGAGCCACCGCACACAGCGGTGGAGTGAAGTGGCACGATCTCTGCTCATTGCAACCTCCGCCTCCTGGGTTCAAGCGATTCCCCTGCCCCAGTCTCCTGAGTAGCTGAGACTGCAGGCGTGCGCCACCACGCCCAGCTAATTTTTTGTATTTTAGTAGAGACAGGCTTTCACCATGTTGGCCAGGATGGTTTTGATCTCCTGCCCTCGTGATCCTCCTTCCTTGGCCTCCCAAAGTGCTGGGATTACAGGTGTGAGCCACTGTGCCTGGCCTGTGGAGCCTTTTCGTTGTTGTTGTAGTAAAATGTACGTAACATAAAATTTACCGTGTTGGCCAGCATTCCGTGTATAGCTCAGTGACGTTAAGTGTCTTCACATTGGAATGCAGCCATTATTACCATCCATCATCCCAAACTGAAACTCTGTACTCATACCAACTCCCCATTCTCCACTCTCCCCAACCGCTGGCAACCACCTTTCTACTTTCTGTCTCTGAATTTGATGACTCTAGATGCCTCCTATAAGTAGAATCATAGTACTGGCTGGCCCTTTTGTGTCTGGCTTACTTTTTAAAAACTCTGTCTTAAAAGAAGCTGCACAGGCTATTCTAATGAATCTGAGAATTTGGGATTGAGGCTTGTCTCTTCCTGTTCTTTTCTCCCAGCTTATACTGCACCCTTCCTTCATGACACTCACCATCCCAAGCATGCATTTAGATAGGGATGTGGCTAGCATTGGGGAGGACCCAGTGTTCCCTGGAGGAACACATGGTTGAAGCACTGGGAGGCGGAACAGTTCAGCCAGAAGAGCTGGTGAGTCCCCTCTCCTTCCTCTCCGTGCTCTCCACCAGCCGGGGTGATGATGACAGCGTGCTTGGGGAGGTGAGAGCCGGGCTCACTCAGGCATCTGATCTTCCCCATCAGTAATGTGGCCCATGTTTCTCTCCAGCCCCGAGCTGCCACCCGCAACATCATGCACCAGGACAACCAGCTCGGTAGGAGACACGTGGGTGGGAGCTCTTCTCTTGGGGGGTGAAGCCTGGCCACTGTGGGAGTTGGAAGGTCAAGAAGAAAAAGGAGGCAGACTGCTAAGGACCAGCTGCCCTCCCAGCCACAGTCTGCGGCTAGCTGGGGTTAGAGACACATTTCCTCGTCAGTTTTTCCTCCCAACCAGAAGTGTTGCCCTTGAATTAAGATAATGGTTAAATACCTCTAAATAATTAATTGCTCTCTTGAATTGGTGTTGCCTGCCTGCTTATGCTTTTCTGGTTGCTTTCAATGGTCCTTTGGTCTTTTAAATTCAAAGATGATATTAATAATTGAAGAGCATATAGGTGGTCACACACACCACACTCACATTCGTAAGGACAGGTGGCTCCTCCTTCGCTCTTCAAGTCAAAATCGATACCCGGAAGTTAAAGTATCTAACATCGGACTGTCTCTTTCCTGCTCTTCTCGGAACAGACACAAGGGTCAAGTCTACGTATAGAGGTTTGGCGTGAATCAAGTGCAAGAGCTTTTCATTTTGTTCAATGATTGTGACAGGTGCTGGGTCCCAACAGATTTTAAATGGAGCAATCCTACGTTCTATGACAAAGAACACTGAGGGAGAAAAAGTGGGAAATGGAAAGTGGAATGAGACTTTTTATTCAGCCAGGGCTTCAGAAGAGGGGAGCAGAGAAATACAGTAAGTTGGTTCCAAGAGAAAAAGCTGTGGGAGCAGAAAGCCCTGGGCGAGTGGATTTCTTGTTAGGGAAGTCGGTGTACCTGGTAAATGGGAGGCAAAGCAGATGAAAGAAGACAGGAGCATAATCATGTCGCTAGAATGCCTCCATTTACAAAATAGCTGGGAAGGACAGATGGACAGATGAGAAAATGAAAGGTGGGATTTCTCTGAGAAGGGGAGAAGAGATGGGGTAGGGTGGTGTGGGGGGATTCATTTTAACTGAATATGCTTCTTTTTGTTTTATTTGTTTTGTTTTTTTTTTTTGAGATGGAGTCTTGCTCTGTCACCCAGGTTGGAGTGTAGTGGCATGATCTTGGCTTACTGCAACCTCTGCCTCCTGGGTTCAAGAGATTCTCCTGCCTCAGCCTCCTGAGTAGCTGGGATTACAGGTGTACACCACAGCCACCTAATTTTTGTATTTTTAGTAGAGACAGGGTTTCACCATATTGGCCAGGCTGCTCTCAAACTCCTGAACTCAGGTGATCCACCCTCCTCAGCCTCCCAGAGTGCAGGGATTACAGGTGTGAGACATTGCGCCTGGCCTGAATATGCTCTGAATCTTAGAAGTGTGTGCTATTTGCACGTACAGGTTGAGTGTCCCTTATTGGAAATGTTTGGGATCAGAAGTGTTTCAGATTTGGGAATATTTGCGTTGTGCATACGGGTTGAACATTCCTTATCTGAAAATCCAAAAGCTCAAATGTTCCAAGGAGCATTTCCTTTGAAAACATGTTGACATTCAAAAAGTTTTGAATTTTGGAGCATTTTCAATTTCAGATTTTTGGATTAGGATGCTCTACCTGTATTCGTTATCTAGAAAAAAACCAGAAAACAGGTAAATTCATGAGTACACACATCGGGGGTGATTAAAAGGGCAAAAACTCAGAAATCATAGATTGAGAAAGGATTTTTTTTCCTGGATTGTAAATAGAACCTAGTTAAATTAGACTGTGTCGTATAAAATTACAATATTTGAAGGTAAAAATGGCAGAATATTGGCAAGTTCACATGGTTAAATCTGGGGTTTCTCGACCTCAGCACTGTAGATGTTTTGATCATTCTTGGTTTGGTTGTGGGATATTCAACAATATTCCTGACTTCTACCAGCTAGGTGCCAGGGGCATCTCCCCTGTTGTGACAATTGTCAGTGTTTTCTGTGTATCTAGTAGTACAATTTGTGGGGCCCAATGCAAAATAAAAATGGGGGGCCTCTTGTACAAATACGTATTAAGAGTTTTGGCCAGGTATGGTGGCTCATGCATGTAGTCCCAGCACTTTAGGATAGATCACTTGAGGTCAGGAGTTCGAGACCATCTTGGCCAACATGGTGAACTCCTGTCTCTATTATAGATACAAAATTAGCCAGGCATGGTGGCACATACGTGTAATCCCAGCTACTTGGGAGGCTGGGGCAAGAGAATCACTTGAACCCAGAGGCGTAGGTTGCAGTGAGCTGAGGTCATACTATTGCACTTCAGCCTGGGCAACACAGCGAGACTGTCGCAAAAAAAAAAAAAAAGAAAAGAAAAGAAAAAGAATTTTAAGACAGTAACAGCAGAGCATTAAAGAACATTAAATCAAGTGTGGGGCCGGGGTCCTTCTAAGCTTGGTACCCTCATTTGACTGCTCAACCCCTACACCCATTAAGATGACCCTGATCTCCAGATATTGCCAAATGTCCCCCAGGGGGCCAGATGGTCCCCCATCGAGAGCCACTTGTTTAATTTAATACATTTAAGTTTATATATACATCTGCTCTGAGTCATATACTTCCTTTTTTTTTTATAAAAGAAAATTGCACGAAGTCTTTACAGAATGCATAATATCAATTGCCAGAAGGTTTGGGTGGTAGCCAAATCTGGCCCACCATCTGTTTTTGTGAATAAAGCTTTAATGGAACCCAGCCATGCTCATTTGTTTACATACTGGTTGAGCATGCTTTCTGCTACAGTTGCAGTTGAGACCGTATGGCCCGCAAAGCCTAAATATTTACTATTTGGCCCTTTATGGAAAAAGTTTGCCAATCCTGTTCTAGAGGACTGAGTTTTCAACGGCAGTGGTGGTGGTGGAACAGGTGGAATTAGCTAGAAGCTTCTGGAGCATGGGCTTCTCTAGCCTCTATTATCCATACAAGCTAGAGCAGCGAGGGTGCTTGTTGGGAGGCAATGGGAAATGGCTCCAAATTATTTAAGCAAAGAAATATTTGTGGGAAGAATACACGGGTGTTTACAGAATCAATGGTTGGTCTAATTAATGCATTAAGTAGTGTGTAGAATGCACGCAAAAGAGTGCATTGCTCTCTTTTGGTTTTCAGCTTCCAAGCTCAGTTGGAACCTACAGGAGAAAATTATCAGGATGGAAGCTATTTGAGTGTTACAAGAGTCATAGGCTGGCAAAAGGTAGGGTCCGGGTTAGTTTTTATTTTATTTAGACAGGTTCATTTCATTGCTCATATTCTTTTGAATGTCAGTTACTTTCTGTTTTTCATTTTTTAAAACATGTTACATTTCTTGGGGGAAGTGTTGGGTGGAGGCAGTTGAAAGGAAGGCAGTTTGACAGAAACTCAAGTGGTTTTTGATGAGTAATAATAATTATTATTATAGGTTTCCCACCTAAGCCGTCTCAGTGGGTAATGTTTGCAAATTAAACACACTATAAAATATTCAGCCGTTTGCCACAATCTCAACTGATTTGCATAATCCCCTTGCACACGCTCTGGGGTGAGCAATTCCCTAATTAATTATTAAATTCCCATCTGTACTGCGTGAACGGGATAATGAAATTCCAGCCAGCCCTGAGAAAAGCCAAGCAACGCCCTCTGGAGAAGGCGCCTGGCTTTCCCAGGTGTGGATCCTTCTTCCAGCCAGGGGTCCCTTCCTAAATATCTCTCCGAAGGACTAATCATAGATTTGGCTGGTGACTAAAACAGCTCTGACCTTCCTGTAACCCAGGATTCTGTGGTTCTGTCTCAGCCCCATACCATACACAGCCGGGCCATCGAGGAATCACCAGGGGCACATCCAATATGGCTTATAAGGACATTTCCAAACCCGCCCTAGGTTTGTTTTAAGGACAGCCTTTGAGGTTCCTTGCTATTCCCCTATTACCTTATTTTTGGGTGCGTTTCCTCCCCCCCATATGGCCAAAGACCAGTTTTATTCTCTAGTCATTTGAAAGGCATTTTAAAGCCACTTTTCTTTCCTTTTTCCAATTTTTTTTTTTGATAAACCCACGACTCCCTCCCTGCAGCTCTGGGAACCACAGGCCCAGAGCAGTTGTAGGTAGAGTGGGTGAGTGCAGTGAGTGAGGAAGCAGAGTCACCGTGGTGATATTGGTGATACTGGTGGCTGGGTAAGGAGGTAGCTGAGGATTCAGGCAACACAGGTCCCTGAAAGCTGGCTTGTTCACCCAGGAAATGGCCTTTCTGAGACAGTGCGCTGTGGGCCACTCAGGTGGCTCTTGTCTGGTGGCATTCTTTCTGGGTAGAGTCTTTGTATTTTTTTTTTAAACAGCGTTTGGCTGGTATGGTGGCTCGTGCCTGTAATCCCAATACTTTAAGAGGCCAAGGCAGGAGGATCACTTGAGGCCAAGAGTTCAAGACTGCACTGGCTAACATAGCAAGATCCCCGTCTCTGTTTTTTCATTAAAAAAAAAAAAGAAACAGCTTTTACTAGTCAATGTCGTCTTTAGACACACCAAAGAGAGATATTTATAAAACTGCTGCGTTTTGAGAGTTCTTGGGAACACATGCTCCTGCAACTTTCCTGTGCACACAAATCACCTAGTAATGTTGTTAACATTGCAGGTTCATGGCCAGGCGCGGTGGCTCACGCCTGTAATCCCAGCACTTTGGGAGACTGAGGTGGGTGGATCACAAGGTCAGGACATCAAGATCATCCTAGCCAATATGGTGAAACCCTGTCTCTACTGAAAATACAAAAATTAGCTGGGTGTGGTGGTGCACGGCTGTAGTCCCAGCTACTTGGAGGCTGAGGCAGGAGAATCGCTTGAAGCTGGGAGGTGGAGGTTGCAGCGAGCCAAGATCACGCCACTTTTTTGTCTCAGCTAGATGTGACTTATAGGAAGTTTTCTAATCTCTTGGAAATTCTTTATCTATCTGGAAAATGAGGATCATAACAGCTGATATCACTGGATGTGAACTCTAGAATTACATTGACTTGGGTTCAAATCCCAGCTTTGCCACTTGAGTGTTTTTTTTCTTTTTCTGGGCCTCAGTCTCATCTGTTAGTATAGAACCAAGCCAGGACCTGTCCTAGAGGATCGTTTCAAGGATTTGATGAGGAACAGTGCCTGGCACATCGCAGATGTCCAGTCCTGCTGGAGCAGCAGAGTTCTTGCAGTCTGTGGAAAGCCTGCCTCTCAGCTGATTTCAGACAGACATGCCTGGAGAGGGGCAGGGAGGAGGGAGTGGGCTGAAGGTTTGGGAGGCAATCTGTTCTTCCACTTCCCATTGGTGAAGTGTTCACTTTTGTGCAATTACTGTGTAAGGTTCAGAAGATACCTAAAGAAGAATCTCAAAGGCATCCTACAAGAAAGTAGTCGAAAGTCTGGTAGGAGCAAAATAAATGCCAAATCAGATACAAACTAAAAAATTGCTTCCCCCCACTAGAGGCTGCCTGATCAGAATGGCTCCCTGGGTGATGAAAATCATGCAGTGATTCCACTGCAGGTTGTGAGAATAAAAGAGCAGGACGCTACATTGGAGTGGGCAGCCTCGCTGCTGAGGGCCACCCTTTCTGTCTGAATCCTCTGAAGCCCTGGGTCTCCCAGAGAGGCAGCAGCTAGGAAGCTGAGTGAGGTTCTTGTGCACTGGTTTATCTGATGTCCGAGGAGGTTGCCAACTTGTGGTCTGTAGGCCGTGCTCAGCTTGCAGATGCGTTTCATTCACCACCCCCTAGATTGTTTCTTTAAACGTGGATTACCTGCCATCATTAAAAATATGGAAGATTTCATATCAGAGTCCAGATTCTAACTACAAACACGAAACCAGCAATTATAGGCCCATGTTGCTGGGGGCAGCAGTTTGTTGGTTCTGAATAAAGGTTGGGACCCTGAGCTGGGCGTATCTTCTCAGAGGGCTCATCCTCATCACCTGGACAGCTTCAGCCATCATAGTCCCTGACTGGCCTCTGCAGGCATTTTAGTTTGTGGTTGTTTTTGTTTGTTTGTTTGTTTGAGAGGAGTTTTGCTCTTGTTGCCCAGGCTGGAGTACAGTGGCATGATCTTGGCTCACTGCAACCTCCTTCTCCCGGGTTCAAGCAATTCTCCTGCCTCAGCCTCCTGAGTAGCTGGGATTACAGGCACCTGCCACCATGACTGGCTAATTTTTGTATTTTTAGTAGAGATGGGGTTTTACCATGTTGGCCAGGCTGGTCTCGAACTCCTGACCTAGGTGATCCGCATGCCTTGGCCTCCCAAAGTGCTGGAATCACAGTCGTGAGCCACTGCGCTTGGCCAGTTTGTGACTGTTTTATTTCTTGCACCTCCGGCCACAATTTATCATTCACTTCTTCTGTGTGGGGGCAGAAGAGCTGCATATATAAAATATTATTGCCTCCCTCCATCTTTATTTCCTTAAAGCCTTGTTACCAGTAGCCACTGAACAATGAAAGGTGCATCAGACTCAGAATCAGAAGATCTGGGTGTTGTCTAGGTGTTGACACTTACCAGCTTTGGAACCTTGGGCAAAGAATCTTTCCAAGTCATAGCTTCTTTGTCAAATGGTGGCTCATGATCATAATGACTAAATGGGCAGTAAGGTGTCTGTGGACTCCCCAGGGGGTAGAGACAGAGGGAGCTGAGGAGGGGTGGGTGGGGACGTGATGCCTCTAGGCTAGCGAAGATGATGGAATTGAAGTAGGCAATTAGATCTTCACAAGTGCTATCATGCAGAGATGTTGGGGTGGGGGTAGGGGCTTGGTTCAGCCTCAAGGTGGGAGGTGGTCAGACAGGACTTTGTGGAGGAGTCAGTGAGCTGAGTCTTGAAGGAAAACTTGGCTCTGTCAAGAGGACGTGAAAATGTGAGGCCTCTAGTCATTAAAATGTACAGGCTCCTAAGAGGGTCTGTTAGGAAGTCCTTTGCAGAGTGTTCCCTGGCTGTGGGGGAGAGAGGGCTCTGGGCATCCTTCTAAAGGCCCCCCTAGTGCCCTGGTGGAAGCTGAGCAGCTGAAGCCAGCCTGGGACGTTCACACTGCCAGACTGATGTTCCCCCACCAAGCCCGCTCTGTGGGTGGGGAGAAAGGAACGTGAACATTTGGGTGCCTGCTGAGGAACACGTGGTGGTCAGTGAGTGTGACAGTTGAGACAGAGTTAAAAACAGAGTTTTGGCCCTTTCCATCTGGAGCCATCACTGTGCATTGAAGACCGGAGAAAATAATGTAATCTGATTGTTCCATTGGGTCATTTCTGGGAATATAAAGACATTTTTCCAAAACTGGAAGTCTGTGTGCATTGAGAGAGCATTCCAAGCTCGCTCCTGCATCCTCCCTTGGCCTCCCCAAGGTCTTCCCCTTCCTGGCTTCCTGCTCTGCAGTGGGCGCCTGTTCCCCCTGAAACTCGACTTCATTAGAGATGACCCAGTTTTTTCCACACTGAACTCTGCTAGGGTTGAAGATGCGTTTGGCTGCTGGAGAAAACCCCAGCCTGCTGCTCCTCACTGCATTGCATTTGGCAAATGCCTTCTGCAGAAGGAATGCTGAGAATTTCCCTTTCCATCATGTCAGATCATCTGGCTTGGGCCTGGCCCTTCCCCACGAGCCCAGTGGACACAGCTGGAGTGGGGCAACGCCCAGGCACATTTCTGAGCTGGGAGCTGAAGCCTTCCTTTCTGCTTGAAGGTCATAGTGGAGCAGGGCTGACCAAGGCCAGCATGTCCCAGGTGGCCTGGGGGAAGGCTCCGAGTCTGACGCACAAGTGGAAGGAGACGGGCAAAGGCCTCCTTCTCTCATGTAAGCTTTAATCCTGGGATTGAACCCATGAACTTCCCCAAAGCACCTCACTATTTGATGAGGAGATCTTCAAGAAGAAGTCACTTCTGTAGGGGTAGACTCAGGTTTTGGGTGACAGACGTGAAGTTCCTAGGACTTTTTCGAGTCCTCCTTATGAAGATAAAATTAAGTACAGCGTCTCAGAAGGGGCCTTTGGAAGAGAGGGGCCCTGGAGGCCAAGCTACATTAGTGTCACAGTGAATCTGTCATTTCCGTCTCCATTGTAATGTGCAGGAAATCAGACATAACAGCTGGGAAGACATTTTGGGTTGGGCTCTGGTGGTTAATTTAGGAACCTGCCTTTGCTGAACCATCTGATGGCCAGGGTGTCACTGAGGAGTGGGGCAGTGGGCCCAGGGCTGGCAGGGCCTGTGTGTGTAGGGGCATACATGGGAGCTAGTGCTGCTGGGGGAGGTCCAAGGGACCAATTTAAAGTCAGCAGGCATGATCAGGTCAGCTAAAATGCCAAGTGCAGGATAGCAGGATGGCAGACAGGGAGGCTGCTGAGATCCAAGAGCCAGATAGGATCTCATGTCAGAGGAAGCAGGTCAGAACTGAGCTGGGAGGTGGCTGATGTCATGCGGTGGCCTCGGGGAGCATACATGAGCTGCTCGATGTATGGCTGTCTCAGGTTGGCTTCCAGGTAGAAAGGGTAGATTTTTATTTGCTAGATTTTGCACGACAGTTTGGGCGTTGAGCATTTTCTTCTCACAGCCTCATAGCTCTGGGTTTCAACACAGGCCAATTGCCTCTATTTGCTTGATGGCTAGATCGTTTCTCCAGTTGCCAATACCAACCTCTTGGAGAAAGACAACTAACTGCCTTTGGAAGTGGACAGGTTCCAACCCTAAGTCTGTCATGATCCAGCTTTGAGCCTCAGATTTCTGTATCTATAAGACTCATATCAGGCTGGGTGTGGCGGCTCATGCCTAGCATCCCAGAACTTTGGGAAGCTGAGGCGGGCAGATCACCTGAGGACAGGAGTTCGAGACCAGTCGGGCCAACCATGGCCAACATGGAGAAACCCCATCTCTACTAAAAATACAAAAATCAGCTGGGTGTGGTGGCAGGCACCTGTAATCCCAGCTACTCTGGAGGTTGAGGCAGGAGAATCACTTGAACCTGGGAGGTGGAGGTTGCAGTGAGCCAAGATCATGCCACTGCACTCCAGCCTGGGTGACAGAGAGAGACTCCGTCTCAAAAAAAAAAAAAAAAAAAAGACTCATATACATGTTTTTGAAAAGGTATGATCATCAAAATAATTGATACAGGTAAAGTCTTATTGCTAATTTTTTAAATACAACTCTCTAGAACCCAGACTAAGCAGATGCAAATTAGTAAGTATGTACAACTTACAAGCTCAGTCTCATAGACATACACAGAACCCAATGGACAGAATCAGTGCACACTTCTCAGGCCCACATGGACCACTGACACGCATGAGACCACATTCGAGGCCTCAAAGTCTCAAGTCTTAAGGATGTGGCTCATACAGACTCCATCCCTTGCAACGATATTCATGGGATAAACCTAGCAGCGTTACTGAGCTTGCTTATTGATCTGCATGTGACAATACCCACAGTTCTTGCCAACTTCATGTCAAACGAAAACATTGAGCTGCAGAATAGAAACATGACGTGATGTGCATTGTTAAATTTTAAAACACAGAATATTTTTTGTTTATGAATAAACACTTAGGTAGTAAAAAGCCTAGAGACATAGAAGGAAGGATTTACCATTGGTGAGAGTTTCAGAGGTTACTTTAATGGTACCTGAAATTTTGTGTTTAAAACATAAAAAGCGCTGGGCCAGGCATGGTGGCTCATGCCTGTAATCCCAGCACTTTGGGTGGCTGAGGCGGGCAGATCACCTGAGGTCAGGAGTTCAAGACCAGCTTGGCCAATATGGCAAAACCCTGTCTCTACAAAAATACAAATTTTAGCCAGGCATGATGGCAGGTGTCTGTAATCCCAGCTACTTGGGAGGCTGAGGCAGGAGTATCACTTGAATTTGGGAGGCAGAGGTTGCAGTGAGCCAAGATCACACCATTGCACTCCAGCCTGGGTGACAGAGCAAGACTCCATCTCAAAAAACAAACATAAAAAGGTCTAAAATAAATATGACAGTTTCATACATTTAATGTACCTTGTGTTACTTAGAGCTCGTTCTATCCCTTACTTCATATTCCGTCAGAACTGAGATCATTAATATTAAGAAGAAAAGGCCTCAGTGTTGGGCACATAATTGGTGTCCAGCAAATGTTTTGTCCTGACCAGGCCTTAGGAGCACATTACATGAGCTGCAGTGGGAGAAAGTCGTAGGGCAGGGTCTGGCTGGCTCAAGTGCCCAGGATGGATTTGCCTCTTTTCCCTGCCTTCAGGTTGTCATCCAGCCTCATACATAGGGCCTTGCAGATTTCAGGGCCAGGCTGACTTTCCAGATGCGATAGCAGCCGCATGGCCTGCTCTAACTGGTGGGCTCTCCCACAGCCCAAGAATCTGGGAGGCTCCATGTGGGAAGTAGAACAATTCCTTTTTAAAGTTTCCTTTCTTGTTAAATAATAAGTGTGCTAATAACTTTGTTAAGCCCTATCCTGGGTAGCTGTTAGACATGCCATGCTTACAGGCACGTAGTACGTTCTATGTCCTTGTAGTTTAACCAAGATATCTGTGCCGGACGTGCTCACAGGCATGTCCCAGCTCTCCGTTGCTTTTACCTGTTTAGAAAAGCTTTAGGTTGTTAGCCAATCGGGTTTTAGTTTCGATTGTGAGGTCTGGCTCCAGCCAGGGGAAATCAGTCACAGCAATAAGGAAGACCCCAAATGCGTAAGAAATAAATGTGTGTGTTTTCCTTTGTTCATTGTACTCTCGTGGCAAGATGGCTAGTGAGAGTACCTTTCCTGCAGTCCAGGAAGTAAAAATTGCGTTCCCGAAAGATCCTTTGTCTCAATGCTGATTTTTCTTTGCGGCACTGAACATCTATTTCTAACACTCCGCGAGTTCTGGAAACATCAGAGAGGCAGCCTCTGAGGCTGGGGAGACTGGGCATTAGCCCATGACTTACTCTTGTGTCCCCACTTGCAACAGGACAGAAAGACGCTCTACTGCATATCACAGCCAAGCCCTGGATGTCACTGCTGCCTGGCAGGTCAGGGAGAGATGGGCGTTCCTGGCTGCCCATTGCTGCATTTTCTTGCTGTATTACTCATTAATACCCACCCTGATCTCCCTTTAGGCCGTGGACTTTCCACCTTTTTAGGATAATTAGCAAACCTATTATGCAATAACGACACGACTGGGTTTCCATGGTGATTTGCATGTTCTAGCTCATGGTGCTTTCCAAAGAGCCTATCTTAATCCTCATCAGCCCCACCACGGCTAGTGTCTGCCATATCTCATTATAGGGAAAGCTTCCTTAAGAAAACATTGTATTTCATAAAGCTCACTTCACTGGGGCAAAAACAGCAATCTCAAATCTCAATTTTTTTTGGAACAAATTTGCATTTGGAAAACAAACGCTTTTTCAGTTCAGATTCATTAAATTTCCCCTAACGCAGTGTGTAATTGAGAGTAACTTGTTTCTAATCATGAGTTTCATTACCATCAAGAGATATTAAATACTTTTAGCAGACATGCTGTTAAGCAGATTAAAGGCACTTAGGATTCATGTCTGTGCGGCCGCTTCAGGATGTGTGCAGGCAAACCTTGACAACTATGTTCAGAGACCTGTACAAAACACATGAGTGTTTTCATTCTCTTCAACTGGGGAGTCTGCAGATGGTCAAGGACTGAAAAATATCAGGTTGGTGGGAACAAATCATTTCGAGCCAGGCCCCTTGGGAGGCACGTAGTGTGGACAATCTCTTGATGAATATAGACTTGCACCGTCCTGTGCTTATTTACCCAGCTGCGCCTATTACTATTTCAATAATTTAGCACAATTTGTTACAGGGGTAACGACTGATTTCAATCAATAAGCAAGAAGCCTGGAATCCAATCTAAACTGCATGAGGGCCCCAGCGGGTCTTTAGGGGCAGAACATCCCCTTCTTCCTTAACCCTTTCTGCCCCTGGAACATCTCAAGAGTGGCCTGAGGAAATGCCTGTTGAAAAAATCCTCAGTGTGATCGCATCCAGCACCGGAATGGATTTTGCCAGTTCCCTTCAGGTTGCTACTCGAAGTGTGGTTCACAGATTGGCCATGCCAGCATTGGCATCACCTTCAGTGTCAGCATCAACACCGGTATCATCTTGGCCATGCTAGAAAGGTAAGTTCTCCTGCTCAACCTTGAGCATATGGAGGAGGGGCCCAGTGAGCTGCGTTCTTACAAGCCCTTTGAATGACTCTGATGCATATGCAAGTTTAAGAGCCACTGGACGAAGGCAGGACCAAGTGTTAAGATAATGACAGGCTGGGCGTGGTGGCTCATGCCTGGAATCCGAGCACTTTGGGAGGCTGAGGTGGGTGGATCATCTGAGGTCAGGAGTTCAAGACCAGCCTGGCCAACTCTACTAAAAAATACAAAATATTAGGCATGTGTGGTGGTGGGTGCCTTAATACCAGTGACTTGGGAGACTGAGGCGCGAGAATCGCTTGGAATCCAGGAGGTGGAGGTTGCAGTGAACCAAGATGGCGCCACTGTACTGTAGCCTGGGCAAGACAGAGACTCCATCTCAATATATAAAATAAAATAAAATAAAAATAATAATAACAGAAAGTACGAACAGGGCTGAGTTTTAATTTCCACCAAGCCTGCTTTATTGTGGGCATGAGTTAGGAGTAGCCAGTCATGTGTCTTCTTGATCCCGTACCCAGTGCCCCCAGCCATGGCTTCCAGCATCTTCTCCCTCCTGGCATGCATGCTCCATCCCTCTGGCTGTGCTCCACGGCTCCTCCAAACATAGCTCCCACTTTCACACCCTGCAGGGAGACTTCTGTTTTTGCACATATTGCAACTGCCAGAATTGACAGAAGTGACATTTATTATAAAACATGTATTTTATTTTATCACATTTCTCAAACAAGCAACTATGACATTTCTTCCAACCCCCAAACAAATCTAGGGATAGAATGAGTTTGGCAAGTGGTTTTCAAGAGCAACATTTTATGATTAGTCTCTGTTCTCTCGTGACAGAGGAATGGCTCTTACTTCAATAATTGAATCAGTCAGCGTCTCATCTATCATTATTTAGAATTAGGCAATATCTATAAGCACCCTCAACACACAAAAAGAGCAAGAGTTTCAGTGCACTTATGTATATGTTATTTTGATATAAAATATATATTCTATATTTACATAAAAATATAATATTTAAAATATATATAATCAGCTTCAGAGGGACGTAATTCACATACCATACAATTTGCCCATTGAAAGTGCACAACTCAGTGATGTTTTTTTGTATATCCCCAGAGTTGTGTGACCTTCACTACAACCAATTTTAAAACATCTTCGAGTCAGGCATGGTGGGTCACACCTGTAATCCCAGCACTTTGGGAGGTCAAGGCGGGAAGATCAATTGAGGCCAGGAGTTAGAGACCAGTCTCGGCAATATGGCAAGACCCCATCTCTATAAAAAGTAAAAATAATTAGCTGGGCATGGTGGTGCCTGCCTATAGTTTCAGCTACTCAGGAGGCTAAGATGGGAGGATTGCTTGACCTCGGAGGTCAAGACTGCAGTGACTCAAGATCGTGCCACTGTACTCCAGCCTGGGTGACAGAGCAAGACCCTGTCTCAAAAATAAAATAAAACAAGATAAAATAAAACATTTTCACACCCCCCAAAAGAAACTCTGGGCCCTTTAGCCATTACCCCCCAATTTCCCTTTCCCCGTAGCCCTAGGCAAGCATGAGTTCACTTTGTGTTTCTATGGATTTGCATGTCTAGATATTTTCTATGTTTCATACAAATGGAATCATGCAGTATGTAACCTTCATGACTGGATTATATCACCCGGCATCTTGTCCAGGGTTCATCCGTGTTGTAGCGTTTAACAGGGCTTCATTTTTCCTAATGGCCACATTTTAGCATCCCTCTTCAGCCCTGTGGTACTTCTCAAGTGGGATTTTAGTTCCCAGCGATGGTGTATGTGTGTGCATGTGCGTATGTGAGTATTTTAATACGGATGGTTATTTACAATTACTTTCAGCATCGACATCCTCTCCTTTTCTTCTCTCCTTCTCTTTCCACCCCTTCTTCTCCCCCGGTGCCCACCCCCACCCTTCATGGTGGGAACTAGACTCTTGGGTTGAGTGACTGGTAAGCAGTTTGAATCTTATGGCCAGGCTCTGAGCTACAAACTCAGGACCTAGCAGATAGTTTCCTTAGATTCGGTGTCCTTGTAACCTCCATGGTGGCCTTGCCTACAGCACAGACTGTAGCACATGAGACAGTGATGAGTGGCTCTCAGTTGCCACCATCACAGATACTTTTCTTTCCTCCTAGAAAAAGAAGAGTTTGCCCATCACTAGAACCACCAAGGCCTACAGCTTTCCTGGGCAGGGACTAGGAAGTGGAGAGCACACTGGAAAGACATCCTTCCTGAGACATCCACCTCGTGATGCTTATTCATGGCCAGGTTCTCCAATGTTAGAACAATTTCCTGCCAGGCACAGTGGCTCACTTTTATAATGCCAGCACTTTAGGGGGCCAAGGAGGGGAGGATCTCTTGAGCCCAGGAATTTGAGATTAGCCTGGACAGTAGAGTGAGATCTTGTCTCTACAAAAATTTAAAAGTTAGTGAAGGGTGATGGTACACACCTGTAGTCCCAGCTACTCAGGAGGCTGAGGTGGGAGGATGGCTTGAGCCTGGGAGGTCAAGCCTGCAGTAAGCCATGATCACGCCACTGCATTTCAGCCTGGGTGACAGAGTGAGACCCTGTCTCAAAAAAAAAAACGAAAAGAAAAATCAAAAAAGAATTTCGTGATATGGGGATCTTCTCAATAGTCCTGATAATCCCTCACACCTCGCACCCCTCAAGCCCACAGGTGTGAGCATAGGAATGACTTGGGCTCACAGGTGGTGTGCTAAAGACCATAGTGACATCATCGAGTCCAACGCCTATTTCACAGACAAAAACCTGGAGGCTTTAATAGGTTTTGTGACATGTCTGAGGCCTCAAAGGAGTGTCACCAGGACCGGGGAGGGGGCAGGTTCTACTGATGGATGATTTGCTCACCTCCTAATGCACAGAAAATCTGGACTTTATTGAGGAGGGTTATTCTTTCCCTTCAAAACTCTTGCTTCTTTTTACCTTGCACAAGTCTGTCTCATGCAAACTCTCTGGGCCTATCCCATTGTTGGTACTTTCTTCTGGGATGTAAGATAGCCTCATATTTCCACTCTGCCGGCTCTGAGGTTCTTTCTGATTCCAGCTCAGACTCCCCCTTCTCACCCCTCTGAACTTCAGACTTGGGTGTCCAGCTGCTTCCAGGATGTTGCCACACAATGTCTCAAACTTAAAAGTCCAGCACAAAACTCAAACAGTCTCCATGATTTGTTTGAGGCCTCAAAGGTAGAAACTCAAATTGTCTCCTACCCCCAATCTCTTTCTCCCTGTACTCAGCCCTTTCCATCTTCTAAATGATCACAGTTCCACTAGATCCTCAAGTGAACAACCAAGGAGGCAGCTCGCTTTTCTTCCTTGCATCTCCCACGTTGTATTCACGGGTGACTCCAGGCACACCTGGCATCCATTCCCCAATGCTCTCCCTTGGTGCTGGCTCCGCCCACTGCAGTAGCCCTTGATTGATCTGCTGCATCTCCTATTACCCTCCAACAATCCATTTCTTTGTTTCTTTCCTTTTTTTTTTTTTTTTTGAGGTGGAGTCTTGTTCTGTCACCAGGCTGGAGTGCAGTGGCACAATCTGGGCTCACTGCAATCTCTGACTTCTAGTTCAAGCAATTCTCCTGCCTCAGCCTCTCGAGTAGCTGGGATTACAGGCACGAGCCACCATACGCAGCTAATTTTTGTATTTTTAGTAGAGACAGGGTTTCACCATGTTGGCCAGGCTGGTCTCGAACTCCTGACCTCAGGTGATCCACCCACCTCAGCCTCCCAAAGTGCTGGGATTACAGACATAAGCCATCGCACCTGGCCGACAATCCATTCATAACCACCAGTTGGCCCATTCAAAACGCAACCCAGAGAACTCAGTTTCTAGCCAAAAGCCCTCGATGACTTCTGCTTGCCCCTAGCATGAAAACGAGGCTCTTCTTGGCTTCAACACACTTCATGGACTTTCTTCCACTGTATGTAGATAAGCACTCTCTGGGCAGGGACTATTCTGTGTTGCCTGCCACTGAGCCTGCAGTGCCCAGCACACACTGGGAGTTGGCACAGAGAAGTAGGGACTGGTTGATGGAGTGTCGGGTTCTATTCCTGCCTTGGTCTCCCTGCAGCTTTGTCTGACCACCTGACTCGGGACCTGCTGCTGGCCATGGGATTCCAGGGCTGTGAGTTGAGGCTGAAGCCCGTGCAGTGATTTTTGTGAGGAATGCACTCATTTCAAAATATAAATACCATAACACAAGGTATGTGTGTTATGATGCCTTAGGATAAAATACCATGTGGCAGTTGGAATTTGTTGAGAAGGATTCATTCATTCCCTTGTTCCCTCTCTCTCATTTTCAGCTGGAAGCTGAGTTGTCTTCCGAGCTGGGGTCTTTGGGGCTGGTGGGCCACCTCCTGCTGGTTTTACCAGAGGTCAAGCTGAGGATCTTGAATGCAGTGTGCTGTAGATTACTTCCAGGTAAGATGACCCTCGGGGAATGAAAAAGGCCTTCACAGTGCGGAGCCACTAACATTTCTGCATCTGAGAAGAAGAGCAAGCATGAAATCATAAAATGCTCCTGGCTAATGAAATAGAAGGAAAAAGGCTACTCTTCTCAAAAGCAGTGTGCTGTCTTTGGAGGTTAAATGGCCTGTGATAGCAGCAGTCCTTAGGCTGATAAATACCAAGCAGGACTCCTAGGTGACCAGTGAAAATGCAGGGGGTGCAGAGGGAGTTTTCTGGGGTCAATCTCAGTTGCCGTGGGCAGGGAGGGAGCTTGCATCACCTTCTCTTCCTCCGCACAGGGCAAGTTCCCCGCTGCAAACTTTTGAGGCATCTTCCTTTAGCTCAGGAGTCTGAACCGCCGCATGGGTTATTTGTCCATAGGGATCTATGTGCCAAGACCAGCAGCCTTCTGAGGTCAGTTTGGGGGTCATCTTAAGAATAAGGGAAACATTACTGATGAGGCAGAAACTCTTCTTCTGATCTTTAGTCTGAAGGAATTTTCTGAATGCTGATTAGATGCTGGGGATTCAGCTGTGGGTAAAACATGGAGCGCACATTTTTAAGTGACTGAACCAGGGCTGAGGGACTGTTAGGCATATGCTGAGTGCAGAATTAGAGGAATGGTCAAGTTACAGGGGACACAGAAGATGCAATGGTCACTGAGTGCGGTGGCTTACACCTGTAATTCCAGCACTTTGGGAGGCTGAGGCAGGTGGATCACCTGAAGTTGGGAGTTCAAGACCAGCCTGATCAACATGAAGAAACCCCATCTCTACTAAAAATACAAAATTAGCCGGGCATGGTGGCACATGCCTGTAATCTCAGCTACTTGGGAGGCTGAGGCAGAAGAATTGCTTGAACCCAGGAGGCGGAGGTTGTGGTGAGCCGAGATCACACCATTGCACTCCAGCCTGGGTGACAAGAGTGAAACTCTGTCTCAAAAAAATAAAAAAAAAGATGGAATGGTCAACACAGAAGGAAGGGAAAGGTGTCAGGGAGAGTGGCCCTTCTGGGGAGCTGACAGCCTGAAGGAGCACCAGGAGGCAGCAGAAATGTTTTGGTAATTGTAGGCAGATCTATCAGGCTGTAACACAGGATTCTGAAGCAGAGTTTACCCTAGAAAGTCATCTCTGGGCAGCTCAGGGTTGGAATTGCGTTTTAGAGAAGATCATGCTGGCTACAGTGACCAAGTGGATTGGATGGAGATGGGAGAGCAGCTGTCATTCCAGCCCTGCCAAAGCAGCTGCACTGATGAAGATAAAGGGCAGGCAAGGAGATGCCAAGGATGTAGTGTCCACAGGCTGTGGGGGTGGTCGGTTATAGGAAGAGATGGTAATAATTTTCATGAATGAGGCATGAGCAAGCACATGGGTGGTTCAATAGACTGAGAGAGGGCCAGGTGTGGCGCCTCAGGCCTGTAATCCCAGCACTTTGGGAGGCCAAGGTGGGAGGATCACGAGGTCAGGAGATCGAGACCATCCTGGCCAAAATAGTGAAATCCCATCTCTGCTAAAAATACAAAAAATTAGCTGGGTGTCATGGTGGGCTCTTGTCATCCCAGCTACTCAGGAGGCTGAGGCAGGAGAATCACTTGAACCCGGGAGGTGGAGGTTGCAGTGAGCTAAAATTGCATCATTGTACTCCAGCTTGGGCAACAAGAGCAAAACTCTGTCTAAACTCCCTCCCCACCCCCGCAAAAAAAAACAGACTGAGAGAGGAGATACAGTTGGATAATCAGATTTTTTCCAGGAAGATACTGAGTTTAGTTTTGGACATATTTAGATTGAAGCATCTGCAGGCCACCTGAGAATATCCTAAAGGGAAGGAGCTCCGAGCTCCAGGTTGGGGTTCAAAGACATTACATCAGACATATATCCAGACCTGGGAAACAGAACTAGAGAAATGAATTCCAAAGTGAATGAGATTGCCTGTGGAGATTACAGGTAAATGGACACCAGACCTGATCTAGTCAACAGAGTTTGGATGTAAAATTTCTCCCGTCCTGTGCCCTGATGACATTGAGAGCTCAATCCTTTGAAACCAGGTGAAAAACGGTTTCACTTTGAGAGTCAACCCTTGGGTTTACATGAAAATCTTGCTTTGAGCATCTTGTAAGCAGGGACATAGTTTTCTTTTTGGTAGAGGGAAGGAAGTTTAAACTGTCTTTGATATTAGTGTGTGTATTTGTGAGATGAGTGGATACCTAAGCTAGGAGATCATGGTGACTACCAGTTGGGCCAATGGGACTCAGATTATTTGAAAGAAAGAAATATATTGGGAGGGAAAAGTGTATTTATGTGAAAATCTGCTCTGTGCACCATATACTCAAGCTCTTTCTCTTCTGTGGCTAGAACTGTACTTGTTCTGTCTGGAGTAGGAAAGGAAGTGAGTCGTAAAACACACAGAAAGAGGCATTGATGAGCTATCGATATCCTAAACCAAGGAGCTGGCAGCGTGTCAACAATCAATCGCTTTTCTCACCAGTTTAAATGCCCCCATCAGCTCAGACTCTGATGTGTTTGTGCTGTAATGACAGGTGTAGCTTACAGGCAAGCATGCGCATTAGGCACTGAAAAGAAACATGTTGAAAGAAGATTGGTCTCTGATATTGAGTGGATTGTTTTCATTTTTCTTTAAATCATCAGAGGCAAATTATACTGAAGTAAGAGCTAGAAGTGGTGGCATTGTTGATTACCAGAGAAGCCTGGACAGAGGTAGGCCTCGGCTACCTGTGACCATAGCCCCTAGAGAATTAAAGGGCAGAGGAGATGCTAAATGTCACAACAGGCATAGGTCCAGGTGGCTTCACATTGCATTATAACTCTGGGTGATTCCCCCATTCACAGTAGGGGCCTTGTGTCTTGAAGAGAGTGGACCGCAGGAAGCATGTGGGGCCTGTAGGACCTAGCTAAGTTATTGGGGTACAGTGTAGGACACTGGTTTTAGAGGGGATCTGGGACAGCAGGAAGGATGCTGTGGACATCAAGCTGCCTGGGCAAGAATGGGCAGTTACCTAACAGATATTCTAGGGGCAAAGCGAGGTCAGGGACAGTTCCACTGTTAGAGGATTATATTCGACCCCACCTCAAACTGGTTCAAGCAAAGTAATGGTATCTCATATTACTGAGAAGCCCAGGGGTGGTCCAGGGTCAGGCATGATTGGATGTGGATGTTCAAATGCACCAGGACTTATCTGTATCTCTTTCCTCTCCCCTCTGTGTGACCCTGTGTTTGGACAGGCTTTCCCCACACACAGGCTTTTCCAGCCACTGCTGGTCAAGTAGCTACCAGCAGTGGTGCCTTCTTTTATGTAGCCTAGTAACATTGATTGAAAGAAAGTTCTGGCAAAGGTTCCAGGATTGAATCTCATCTGTGTGGGATGGACCATTTGTCCATCGGTGATCCAATCATAGTGTCCACAGGGATGAATGAGGTGGTGGGTCTGACTCCAGGTGGGTGTCTACCTATTGAGATGAGGAGAGATGGAGTCAGCCCCAACCAAATGACAAGGAATGTCAGGGTTTTGGATGAGTCAAAGCAGTAAAAGTGAAATAAGGAGAATCTTGCAATGAGGTGGAAAAGGACTCGGCTGCAGGTGGCTTCAAGCTGCCTTGTTATTCTGGGAGATCTCTCTGTTCACAATGGAACGAATCCTTGTGTCATGAAGAGAGAGCAGTCTGCTAGAAGCACATGGGGCCTCTGGGACTCAGTTAAGTTACCGAGGTTCAGTGTAGGACACTGATTTTATAGGGGGTCTGGGACAGCAGGAAGGGTACCTACACATTTGCTGTGGGTTGGGGGAGGTCAAGGCCCAAGCCCAGTGCTAGAGATGAAGGCATTAGATTGTAGACCATGTGCCACAGAGCCAGGCAGCCTGGTGGAGATCTCTCAGGGTCCAGTGGCCAGGGAGTGGGGGGCAGATCTGGGCAACTCAGCTCAGCATCTACCACAGCCAGCTCTTGTGTCTGTTTTGCACAATAGCTTTCCATTTGAAAAAAGGACTTACTAGTCATAAAAGCCTCCAAAAATTCCACTGAGCAAGGGTGGTGGAGCTCTGCATCTCTTAACCCAGACCTGGGCCTGCCCAAGTGCGCAGCATGAGTCACCTCCAAAGGTGAACGATGGCACCTATTACCGTTGTCATGACAGGCTCAGGCCTGCAGAAGTGACCATCTGAGAAAGAGGAGGGTCAGGAGACAGGCAGGGCCTGCAGGGATGTATGGAACACACCTAGAGGCAGGGAGGACTGATGAGTGGACTGCATACATGGTTGGTGTCCTCGGTGCTACCAAGGACAAATGTTGGCAAGCAGACTCCCATAGGTGACCTCTGCCAGTTGCAAGGAATCTGAAAAAACTGTGATTTCATGCCAAAAAGATGGAGAAGGTTGAGAATTGCCTCCCTGCCATCCCTCATTGCACAGAGGACACTTGTCCAATCACTGGTTGTTAGAGATAGAATGCTTATTCTTAGGTACTGCAAGGAAAAATTAGTGTTCAGACAAAAAGTTTTCTCTGCAAGGCAATTTTACTTTCTGCAGAAAGGGTACAGCTTGTTAGCTATCTTGCCACAAGAATACAATGAACAAAGGGAAGACAGTCATATTTATTCTTTACACATTGGGTCCTTACTGCTGTGTCTGATCTCTGTTGGCTGGAGCTGGACCTCACAATCTAAACTAAAACTTGACTGGCCTTGGGCCTATAAAGATGATGCAGTCCTGGCCCCAAAGTCCAGGCCCTTCATAACTTAGGCAGGGGAGGTTGATGTGTTAGCAAACAGTTGCCATGTAGTGAGATAAAGATAACAATAGAGAAGTAAAAATTGTCCTGGGGGATCCTCCAGGAGAGCTTCCCTTACAATGTGAGCATTTGCAAAGAATTGGGGCTCAAAGGAATGGGCAAAGGGAAGGGTCTCCTAGGCTTTAGGGAATAGCAGTGTGAAGTTACTGAGACATGAGGTACACCCTAATAAGAAAGGGTGATTTCCTCATATCTGGGACCTAAAGAGCTGTGAAGGGAAGAGACTGAGGCCAGTGAGTGAATTGATTGCAAGTTTGACCTTTATTTCTTAGTGGGGAGCTAGTGAAGGTTTTGAAGCCAAGAAGTGGAATTGGAATCTTCCCTGGCCTTAGTTGTGTGCCTACACTGATGTAAGTTCTGGCATTCTTGAGCTTGCCCTTGATCAATGATTAAGTGTTTGTGGAAATCATCCTCATACTTGATCAGGATGATAATGTCCACATTATGAACATGACATGTCATTGAGATTTGGGGCTGATGCAAAAATAGTCACTTTAAGTTTAGGAGGGATTTGTATGTCATTTGGAGTAAAAATCTCTTATGTGTTTCCACATTTAATCAACTGAAGCATAAATGTGTATTTATTTGTGTAAGACAAATTATTACAATAGTTAATGATTGTGGATGCTACCTATTTTATGTACAAAACTATCATGAAGAATGTTCAAAGAGTTAAACAGGAAAACAGATTAATAGTTAATTCAAATATTAAGACACTCTAGGGTAACTTTACAAAGAACGTATTATTTTTGCAACTACAAATGTTTGCAAAAGTTTAAATAATAAAAAATAAAACAGTAGAAAATAATTTATATCATCATTCTAATCTTCCTTGAAGTGTTTTATATATTGCTGTGTTGTTAGTCAACAATTGCTACAATAATGCTGTAAAGTGAACAGTGCCATAGTCTTAGTGGTTTACAATAACCCTCGCTTCCTGTTTTAGTTCACAGGTCTGCCAGATAGCTTTGGTTCAGCTGATTTCAGTCAGGCTCGCTCGACTTTGCAGGGTGTTGTGGATCCCCAGCCTTCAGGTGGAGTTCAGATATGCTCTGTATGTCTCCATCGTTCCAGGACCAGTGGGTATGCAGGACAAGTTCTTTTCATGGCAAGTGGCAGACATCTCTAGGCCAAGCCAAATCACTCAAGTACAGTTAAATTTCTGATCATGTTATGTCTGCTAACAGGCCATTGGCTAATGCAGCTCACATGGTCCAGCTCAATCAACTGGGGTGAGGGAGAGGGCAGTTTAGAGGGGGTCTGCAAAGTCACAAGGCGAAGGGAGAGGATGGGAAGGAGGGATTGTAACCCAACCTACCATAGCCGCAGAGGAAGAGGTACATCTTTTCTGCGGACAGTTACTATTAAAGACAGAAGGAGAGTAAATCACTCCATGTCAATTTCACCATTAGCAGTACCCCGTCTTGGTAAAATTAGGCAAAAATGAACTTGCCCTCCTACTAGCTTTAGTATGTGTATATTAATAATTCTTTACCTATAATGTATAATGTCAGACTTTTACAATTTGGTTATTAACTTTTTAATAATAAAAAAGTAATTAGAATTAATTTTTAGTGGCTTTGGGATTTGTTTTTGTATCCCAGAAATTCCTTCTTCATGGTGATATTTGGTTTTGATCTTTTTTGCAGTTTAATATTGACTTTTTTTTTTTTAACTCTTGGCCATTCAGCATGTAGCTCAATGAATTTTGTGGCACCTCTCATATCTATCTGTCTACATTAGGCACATTTGGATCATATCCGTATATTATATCCCTTTGTCCTCCCTTTTGTCTTTTCACTTAATGAGTTCTTTCCACACCAGCATACATAGACCTACTTCATTATAGTTAACGTCTACACATTGTTCCATTGATATACAGGTTCCTCCACAGTGAAATTTACTAACACATCCCTCGAGGCTGCACGTCTAGGTTCCCGATCTTGCCTATCCTGGCACTGCTGTGACGGCCAGTCCCACCACCACTCACCGCAGTCAGGCGCCTGCCTGCCTGTATATCCCACAATGGAGCCCATAGCCTCCTGAGGCCTGCGTGGGATGCCCCTTCTGCCCCTATTCTTTTCATGCCACTTGTCCTTTCAGGAACATTTCATGCTACTAACCTCTTCCTCCTTTGGCTTTTTCGTGCTTCCTCTCTCCAGCACTTCTGTTCAGTGTCTTATGGCAACGCCTTGCCTTCTTTTAAAGGTGTGCTCAGGGATTCTCCTCATTTTTCATTGCTCACTCCTGTCTGGCCTTTCCCTGGAAGATACCCCACCACTCATCACCTGCTGCCTCCAGGAATGTCTCCCAGCCCAGGCCTCTGGCATAGAAGCCATGTGCTTCCCGGATGAGTCGCCTGGAGGAAACGCAGGCCCCTCACTCAGCTCTCGCTTCAGATCTCATCCTCCTCTGGGCTTGCTGCCTTGGTCACGGTCATTGGTGCCACCATAGCTGTTCCCACTCCCATATTCGAGTGACACATTTAGGTGTGTTCATTCCACCTCTGGTCCTCTCACACCCGCCCCCTCCTCTAAGCTCTGCAGCCCTCTACTCAGCTTTTGCTAGTGGTGGCCCCGTCCGCCTCATGTGTGTAGGATGTCCAAGCCGTCCCTAGCAGCCAGGACAATCGGCACACTAGCAAGACCGTGGGGTCAGGCGCGCGTCTCTGAGTGTGCCTCTGATCCTTCCATCCTGCCCACACCTCTGAAACTCTCTCCATTTGAACCACCTGTATTGGATTCTGTTTCCTGCTGGGGTCTTGATGGGTAGGATTTGTTCATTCATGATTTTTCAGCCCCATCTGTTTTCTGCCTGCCATTTTCCTCTGAGCTTGCTGCCTTGGTCATGGTCATTGGTGACCTCACTCCAATGAGGAGTGACAGGGGATATCACTCTTGCCTAATGGAGAGGGAAGGAAGTCCATTATTATGGAACAATGAGACAAAACACAAAAGGAGAGAGGGATTGCTTCCCGCTCTGCTCCCAGGGAAGGCTGCCTGGAGGGGGAAACACTGGGACTGGGCGCGGAGTAGAGTTTGATGAGTGAGGAAGGGGTGGAGTAGGATAAAAACCACAGCAAAGAGCTCTCAAAGTGAGTCTCCCTCTCCCCAGGCCGTAGTCCCTGATGTCACCATCACGTGGTCACTGGCCTAGAGCCCTGGCACCATCATTGACTCTTGCTTTTCCCTCCCCCACACACCTGGCTTGTCACTGAGGCCAGTGGTGTCTCCTTCTAACATGTTCCTTGCCTGCCTATCCCCTCTTCTCTATCTCTTCTGACACATCTGCACAGTAGCCAGAAGAAATGCAAATAGATGAGCCTGTTTTGGACATCTACTGGATACCTTGCACTCGGCTAGACAGCTTAAATAGATTACCTTTAATTTTCATCACGTTTCTGGGAGGTAAGGCAATGTAATCACCACTTGCAGATGAAGAAACAGGGTGTTGTTCCCTCTAAGTGGAAGGCTCCTTAGGATTGTGAACGGGGAAAGGATGAGCAGCGGTGGGCATGCGAGATCCTTCCCATCTCTGGGACTGGACTTGAGCATATTCCTAGGGTTGATGGATTGCAGCATGCCCCAAAGCTCAGCTGCTTAGAGACACAGCTTGTGCACTGGATTTAATGAGCACGCTCTCTCCAGCCAGCTGGAGATGAAACATTTCAGGAGATCTGGAAGGTCCGTGAAGGGAGGTTTTATTTCCCTGGGCAACTCTAGGTGCACTTTTACTCTGTGGGCCCCAGAGGGGAGACTCGAGCAAAATATATTTTTTTGTCCCAACTGTTTGTGAAAAGGAAAATATTTTTAGCAGATTTGAAAGCTTTGGAAACAAATCCCATGACTCAGTGTCCTGCTCAGATCAAGCACTCAATAAACCTTTGCTGAACGTGGCTGAATGTTCCTCATTGGTACAAAGTTCCTCCAGTGAGTGCACCTTAGAGGACTGGATGAAGATGTCAGTTGACCTGACGGTAAAAAGGCATCTTTATGACTCCATGAAAAGGAACATGGACAATAGCTAGGATACCAAACTGGTAATGGCGTCCCAGTCCTGTAGCACTCAGGGTCCCGAGTTATTCAAATTCAGCCCCGTGCAGTGCTTCAGTCTCAAATTCTCCAGCCTCTGCACAGGCTGGAGCTGGGACCTCTGGCCTGGAAGACAGTCCTGCTGGCTGCCCCCTCCCTGGAAGGCAGCCCCTCCAGCATGTCAGGGCCATAGCAGGGAGGGAAGGGCCAGGACTTTCCTTTGCTCCCTCAATGCTGTCACCTTCTTTTTTCCCTGGATGTCAGAGCCTCCTGCGTGCCAGGCCTGTGAAGGTTGAGGATCTTGTGGGGCACATGGGGTGAAAGGGGTTAGTTGAGGAGAGCTGCAGAGCTCCCCAAGGCACCATTCCCCAATATTCCAGATAGAGTTCTAGTTCTGCATGACCTTTATGTAAAAAATTATTTTTAATAATAATTATATGCATTTGTGGGATATAATGTGATGTTTTAGTACCTGTATACATCATGGAATAATTAAATCCTGCTAATGAACATATCCATCACGTCAATGTGATAGGAACATTTAAAATCTACTATTTGGGCAATTTTGAAATTTACAACACAGGATTCACTGTATTAGTCTGTTTTCATGCTGCTGATAAAGACATACTTGAGACTGGGCTATTTACAAAAGAAAGAGGTTTAAGGGGTTCACAGTTCCACATGGCTGGGGAGGCCTCATAATCGTGGCAGAAGGTGAAGGCATATCTCACGTGGTGGCAGATGAGAAGACTTGTTCAGGGAAACTCTCCTTTAAAAACCATCAGATCTTGTGAGACTTACTCACTCTCACGAGAATAGCGTGGGAAAAACCTGCCCCCATGATTCAATTACTTCCCACCAGGTCCGTCCCACAACATGTGGGAATTATGGGAGCTACAATTCAAGACGAGATTTGGGTGGGGACACAGCCAAACCATACCATTGACTATAGCCACCCTGCTGTGCAATCCATCTCTAAAGCTCCTTCTGTCTAATGGAAACTTTGTACCCTTTGACCAACATCTCCCCATTCTCACGCTGCCCCTCCAGCCTCTGGTAACCATTGTACTCTCCACTTCTATGAATTCAACTTTTTCACATTCCACGTATCAGTGACATCATGCAGTATTTGTCTTTCTTTGCTTGGCTTATTTTACTTCCTATAATGTCCTCTAGGTTCATCCACATTGTTGCAAATGACAAAATGTTCTTCTTGGCTGGATGTGGTGGCTCACACCTATAATCCCAGTACTTTGGGAAGCCAAGGCAGGTAGATCATGAAGTCAGGAATTTGAGACCAGCCTGACAAACATGGTGAAACCCCGTCTCTACTAAAAATACAAAAATTATCTGGGCATGGTGGTGCATGCCGGTAATCCCTGCTACTCAAGAGGCTGAGGCAGGAGAATCACTTGAACTCGGGAGGCTGAGGTTGCAGTGAGCTGAGATCACGCCACTGCACTCCAGCCTGGGAGACAGAGCGAGACTCCATCTCAAAAAAAAAGTTCTTTTTAACAGCTGAATAGTATTCCATTGTGTGTATATACCACATTTTAAACATCTAATCATCTGACGGACACTGAGGTTGATTCTTTACTTAAAGACAAAAGATAAGTGTTGTTGAGGATGTGGTGAAAAGGGAACCCTTGTCCACTGTTGGTGGGAAGGTAAATTAGTACAGCCACTATGGAAAAGAGTGTGGAGGTTCCTCAGAAAACTAAAAACAGAACTACCATAGGATCCAGCAACCCCACTTCTGGGTATGTGTCCAAAGGAATGAAAATCAGTATATCTGCACTCCCGTGTTGATTGCAGCATTATTTACAGGATCCAAGTGATTTTTTGACTTTCTCGACAACTCTCTTCCAGCCTCAGATCTGTCCTCCTGCTGCGGGAGTTTCCCTGCCCAGTGGGCTGCCCCTAGGGAAAGACCCCAGCCACCCTCACAGGTGTCTCTGAGCTCAGAGGAAACAGGAGCACACACAGCCCACTGTCTCACCAAAGCTGACGACGTCTTTTGAGGAGCCATCAAATTCAGAGCACTAGGACTTACTTAGAATGTAATTAGCATCTTTGTAGCCTCTTATTGAAATTGATTTATTCTTTTTTTTGCTATGTCCTTCTTAATGTTTTGCTATTAGTGTTCTTTGCTAGATTGATAAAATAAATTGGATTGTATTCCATATTTTTCCATGTTTTGGAAAAGTTTTTATAATGAGAATAATCCGTTCCATGAGCACTTGAAAGAATGTGCTGTGACAACAATCCAACCCAAAAGCCTTTTTCAGGGGAGGCAGTTCTTTAAACCTGGTTTGCTTTCTTCTTTTCTTGTTGGTCAACACAAATTTTTGTGCTTCTTTCTTTTTTTTTTTTTTTTTTTTTTTGAGACAGCGTCTCACTCTGTCGCCCAGGCTGGAGTGCAGTGGGGCGATCTCAGTTTGCTGCAACCTCTGCCTCCCAGGTTCAAGTGATTCTCCTGCCTCAGCCTCCCAAGTAGCTGGGGTTACAGGTGTGCCATTACACCTGGCTAATTTTTGTATTTTTAGTAGAGATGGGGTTTCACCATGTTGGCTGGCTGGTCTCAAACTCCTGACCTCAGGTGATCTGACCACCTCAGCCTCCCAAAGTGCTGAGATTACAGGGGTGAGCCACTGTGTCCAGCCTTTGTGCTTCTCTTTGAGACAAATTTAGTAATTTGGGTCTCTAGTGACAACTTATGCAGGGCCTGCTGGTCAGACTGGCTTCAGCTATTTATGAGTTCTGTGTAGCCTCGCCGTGTCTGCCTCTTTGTCTGTCTATCTGAGCTCCTTGGCATCTAGGAGGCAGAGATGGGGAACAAAGAGAGCATGAGGAGCAACATACTCCTCTTCTTTCTTTGGAGCTGGACATATTAAAAGAGGAACCATTTTGCCAGGCTGGTGGCTCACATTTGTAATCCCAGCACTTTGGGAGGCGGGGGGATCACTTGAGGTCAGGAGCTCGAGATCAGCCTGGCCAACATGGTGAAACCCTGTCTCAATAAAAATTAGCTGGGCATGGTGGTAGGCACCTGGAATCCCAGCTACTTGGGAGGCTGAGGCAGGAGAATTGCTTGAACCTGGGAGGCGGAGGTTGCAGTGAGCTGAGATCGCACCACTGCACTCCAGCCTGGGTGAGAGAGCAAGACTCCGTCTCAAAATATAAATAAATAAGACCATTTTTTTCTCTCTCTCTCTCTCTCGCTCTCTGTTTTGTACATGCTTTGGTGTCTGGATGGATGGAAATTCATGTTATATCATGTAATGGTTCATAGGGCTCAGATTGAGGATTTCTGAATAGACATGAAGTTGGATCCTGGCTTTGCTTTGGGCGGTTTCCTAGCCCCATCATCTGCCCCCAGCATCTCTTACCATAACAAATTCTGGCACCTGGATCCTTGTGGAAGTCATCATCCTGGAGAAAGGAGAGACCATCTGGCTCAGCCCCAGAGGGCAGAGAGAGCCCTCAATTGGAAAGATGTGAACATGTCTGTCCCTGGGGAAGAGGCTAAAGGCCAGAGGGGATATACGAAGAACTCTTCTTTTTCCAGTTACAAATACACTCTGCCCAGACTGCTCATGGTGATAGACATGTCCACCCTCCTCCGACATAAGTGAGGGGGCCCTATTGGCACTTCCCTCCCGGATGTGATGGAATGCTACGGAAACCATTAATCCTGGTGTCAGCAGGAGCCTTTGGAGGAACTTGTAGTTAATATCCCCCACGAGCCAGGGAATGGCCTGAGGAGAGGCAGATCTGCCTGGCGGACGGCTTACATCCCTTCCCTTTCGGCAGCAGAGCCGTGGGCTGGCTCAGCAGGTGTGAGTTCAATCATTGGCAGAATTGGCTGGTGCTAGCCTTTAAATTTTAGGGCTGCCCCCTCTATCCTGGTCAAGAGCTTTACTTGTTACATAATTGTATGTCTGTAGCTGCCCCATGGTCTCTTAAAATGTGGAGCTTCATCGGGACGTTTTCTTCTCACCTGGAGCTTTGGCCATGGGGCCTGCAGTCCAGCCATACCTGGCCTGAGCTGAGAATAACGACAGTTCACAGGATTCCATGTGCTCTATCACTTCTCTGCTCATAAGTTTTTCTCCATAAACTCAACTTAAAAAAAAAAGAGGATGACTCATATGAAGATGTAATTTGTACAAAATTGGTTTGTAAATGCAACGTAATTCCAAAAAATATTTTTTCATTAATTAAAAAAAAAATTTACTGTCTACCATTTTTTTTTTTTTGAGACGGCATCTCGCTCTGTTGCCCAGGCTGGAGTGCAGTGATGAAATCTTGGCTCACTGCAACCTCTACCTCCCAGGTTCAAGTGATTCTCCTGCCTCAGCCTCCTGAGTAGCTGGGTTTACAGGCACACACCACCATGCCAGGCTAATTTTTGTATTTTTAGTAAAGATGGGGGTTTCACCATGTTGGTCAGGCTGGTGTCAAACTCCTGACCTAGTGATCTACCTGCCTCAGCCTCCCAAAGTGCTGGGATTACAGGTGTGAGCCACCGTGCCTGGCCTCATCTTTACCATTTTTAAGTGTACAGTTCAGTGGTGATGATGCATTTATGTTCTTTCTCTCCCTTCGTCCTTCCTTCCTCCCACCTTCCCAGACTCTGGTAATCTAGTCTGTCTCATGGTACAGGTACGTGTGTCCTTTGCATGCCAATGCTAATATTGTTGCCACCACCGTCTCATACCAGCCCTACATGAATTCCTGCCCTTTAGTGACTGTGAGCTCCAGGCTTGAATGGGCATAGAATTTGTCACAGCAATAGCTAACAATTAGTGTTACTACATGCTGGGCACCATGCTAAGAGTTTTAGATGTATTAACTCACTTATGTAGATCGGTGCAATTATTTTTTTTTTCTGTGCAGTTCACCTTTTTATCCCGCCCCCCCCAGGAAAGGAACTGAGGCACAGAGAGGTTAATAATTTTTTCAAGGTCACACAGCTATAAATGGTGAGACCAGGATTCAAACTTAGGCAGTCTTCCTTTAGAGCCATTAAACTCTGTGTTGATGATGAGCAGGTGGGTAGAGAAAAGGTTCAGGGGTAAAAATAAAGTGGTTTATTACATTTCTTCCAAGATTTTAGCAGGTCAGCTGTGAGTCCTAAACTTTCAGTGGTGCTGTGGGTGTCTGGGCATTTTGGTTTGCTTGCTTGCATTGTCGGTGTTTCTAGGTGTATAAGTGGGAAGGTGTTGGGATGGATCCTGCAGAGAGACCTGCTGTGCTCTGCCCTGGAGGCTACGGGCTCCATTTGTCCACACTTCCTTGCATCTGGGCTCTAGTCCGTGGCCTGGCTTCCCCAGGAAGATGTATCTCATGCGATGTGGAAGGAGAGAGTGAGCAGCATTAAGTAAAACTGTTTTCACTGCTTCTGTGTGATCGAGGAAGTGTTGGGTTTTCCTGTGACAGCTGCAACAGAGGTCTCGGCACTGGGGAGGTGAGGGAGTTAGAGCAGGCTGCCTGGTGGCCCTGGTCCCAGCAGCAAAGCCAGCAGCCTCCACATTACCTGGCTTCTCAATCAGGGTCAAGGCAGCAGCTTGTCATTTGGGAGTCATTCCCCGAAGCTTAGCTCCGAGCCTGCTCTATAGCGATTCCATCAGCTTGGCAAGGACCTAAGTCGCAGTAATAAGTCCGTTTTTGTGTAAACCAGGTAGAGTGTTTCATGTTATTTGCAACTGAACCCTCGGATACAATAGGTTTTTGTTATTCATGGCGTTTTTAAACATGATTGGTTCAGATTGAGCTCATGGTAAATTAAAACCATCACCTTTCTTTTCCCATAAATGTTCTTAGGATAGTCACCCCCATTCTGGGTGCATGTGATCAACTGAAGTTGCTTGCGCTGAGTCCATCAGCCCAGCAGGTGAGGTCCTTTTGAGTTGCTGTCTCGAAACGGTGAAAACCACATTGTTCTTACGGCCAAAACCTTGTCCCACGGCTCCATGATGCTGTCTCCAACTGGGTTTCTGCCAAGAGTTTTCTTGGCTTGTTCTCTGCTCCTGGAAAGGAACAGCCTGTCCTCTGCTGCTCTGCTCTCCTGGGGAGCCCATCAATGCCTCTACCTTCCTCTCTGTGTCTCTTAGAGGACTCCAGGGTTACTGCTCTGACACCCTTCCTCTCCCCCTCTTCTGAGGGCAGGCATCCAAATTCCTCCTGGATCTGGCCTAGAGACACGGCTCAGCAGGACATAGGCAGGGCCATTAGGTGAGCTCTAGGCGCACTGTCCCTCAAGGATTCCTCTTAGAATGGTATCCATGAAGACCTGCTTCATGCTCAGACCTTCTAGCGGAGTGTGTGTGAGAAGTTTCATTATCACTGCATGGTTTTCACACTGCAGCTGATAACCCTTTACTAGGGAAAAACACGGATTTAGGGGACTGTCCAGCATTGACTACACCGAAGTTTGTTGTACATAGGAAGGGTTAATATTGTCTTGAGTATGTTTTGCTAATTGAATGGGTATCAGTTACAGTTCCACCAGATAGGAAATATAAATGAATAATCATATGTAAAACTCTTTTTTTTTTTGGAGGTAGAGTCTCACTCTGTTGCCCAGGCTGGAGTGCAGTGGCATGATCTTGGCTCCTGGGTTCAAGCAATTCTCCTCCCTCAGCCTCCCAAGTAGCTGGGATTACAGGTGTGTGCCATCATGCCTGGCTGATTTTTGTATTTTTAGTAGAGATGGGGTTTCACCATGTTGGCCAGGCTGTTCTTGAACTCCTGACCTCAAGTGATCCTCCCACCTCGGCCTCCCAAAGTGCTGGGATTAGAGGCGTGAGCCACCACACCCAGCCTAAAACTCTATCTTAAAAAATACATATGTATGCATTTCCAAAAAAATTTACAGCAAGGAATTGGCTTGCCTGATTCTGGGGATTGGCCAGTCAAATCCAAAGCCCACAGGGCAGGAAAGAACGGCAGCAGAAACTTTCCAGCGCAAGTTGACACTATCCCTGGGGAGAATTTCTTCTATTTCTGGAAGCCTCTGTTCTGCTCTTAAGACCTTTCAACTGATTACACCAGGCCTGCCCATATTATCCAGGATAATCTTCTTTACTTAAAGTCCACTCATTATTGACTTTAAATCACATCTCCAGAGTATCTTCCCAGCTACACCCAGCTTAGTGTTTGACTGAATGGCTGGGCAATAGCCCAGTCACGTTGACACATAAAACTAACCATCCAAATATGTGTGTTTATGTACTGAGTCAGGATTAAAAATGAATTTCTGCATGTAAAATACAATTTAAAGAGCTCAAGGAAAGATCATCTCCTTCTTGTGCCCTACATTCAGATCCACGCCTTTCCCTCTGTGATTCACTCCAGGTTTTTTATTTTTAGTTTTTAGAGATGTTTCAACTCCCTCAAAGGGTATGAAGTCAGCCATATAGATCGGGGGTGCTTGACATACCAGCTCATGAGAAATCAGCTCACTGGGAAAATCAGTGGGTTCTCCCAGCCAGGCTCCAAGAAGGAGCCTCGTGGTGGTGGGTGAAAAGGAAGAATATGCTTTCTGTGTCTTCCGAGTGAATCCTGCAATTCCAGTAAACGAAGTCCTACAGGAAACAGAAGTGGGTGGTCCGTAGTGGAAAAGCTCACAGTCACACAAAACTTCTAGTCCTATGTCAGAAAATCTCTAAGGAGCTGATCTGAGTAGCCCACAAAGCGTGCTGCTTCCTTCCTGCAGTTTCCCATCACTTCTTCTATTGTCCGGGTCTCCCGAGTTGTTTTATAAAGGGACAGCTGACTCATAATTCCCAAGCTGAAGCTACTTCTAGGGAAGGAATATGTGCCATCCTGGATAAACAAAGAAGTCATACATTGTCAGTGTATAGAACAGGAAAGCCACATAGGTGGAGCATCTTCAAATTGTGTGTCTTCCTGAGGGAGCAAATCATTCTATAAACACCGGCGAGCCAGGCCACATTCAAGGTGCTGGGGACATAAAGTTGAGCAAGATGTGCCTATAAACTGTTTACAAGGACACAGACAGCACCATAGACTCAATGGTTGCATCTCCCCCAAGTTTACGTGTTGAAACTAATCCCCAAAGTAATGGTATTAGGCAGTGGGGTCTTTGGAAGCTGATTAGGTCACAAGGGCAAGAGCCATCACGAATGACATTAGTGCCCTAATAGAAGAGGCTCCAGGGAGCTGCCTTGCCCGTTCTACTACATGCGGCAAGAAGATACCATCTGTGAACCGGAAAGCAGACCCTAAACCTCACAAGACACTGAATCTGCTGGTGCCTTGATCTTGGACTTCCCTGCCTCTAGAGTTGTGATAAATTGATTTCTGCTGCTTATGAGCCACCCAGTCTGTGTATTTTGTTACTGCAGCTTGAATGGAGTAAGATACACAGGGTGACAGAATTGGCAGCTCAGAGAAGTGAGGGTGCTGAGGGGGAAAGCACATGCCAGGCTGAGCACGGAAGGTGTCAAATGGCAAAAGCACTAAGCTAGGTGTAGCTTGGAAGGTATTCTGGAGATGTGACTTAAAGTCTATAATGACTTTAAGTAAAGAAGATTATCCTAGATAATATGGGTAGGCCTGTGTAATCAGTTGAAAGGTCTTTTATCTGCACCAGGCACTGTCCTAGGCGCTGGGAATGGGGTGGCAACCAGGGCAGAGAGGGTCAAGGTGAGCAGATGACATTAGCCAGTCACCTCAACAAATGGAAGCCGCCTGGGGTGGGTTGAGGCACGCTGGTAACAACGGCCCATGTCAGGGTTAGCACGTGCTCCTGCACTGTGGTTTCAGGCTTCTGGTGGAATTCCCCCTCTAAAGGCCGATTCATGCCCCCACCAGCCACTAACCCCCATTACTCAGCACATCCTTTCAAGGACCCAACAGCACGATCAGCATCTTATCCAAGGAAGTGACATTCCCAAGTAATGTCACTGGATTGAAGAAGTCCCTCAGATTCCCTTGGCCGGTCAGATTCCTTGGGACCAACGGGCTTCACTGTCATGTCCTCGTGAATTCCTCTTTTTGGTTTTAGGAGTACAGACCAGTACTTTCCTTCTTTATTCCTCCAAAGAGTTTTCTTAGCCCATTGCATCTGAATACTTTATTAGATTTTCCTTCTTGATCCCTCCCCCCGATCCCAGAACTGTCCTATTTATAACTTTCAGCTGTTGGCAGGTCTATGGTGCTGGCCTTTGGGGAGACGTACATAGACCAAGATGCCTGTGAGTTTCCTGGGAACGCTGGCTGGGGAGACGTAGATACCCAGGCGATTCTTTCCTCTCAGAATTTATGAGGAAAAGGAGGATTTTGAGAGCCAGAGGTTTACGATGGACAACAGCCCTGTGTTTGTCACTTGGAGGGAGATGGGGAGGGCACATTCCACTTAGGCTGGAACTGCCTAAAGCCAGTTTTTTTTTTTTTTTTTAAACTCACAAATTAGTCAAAAACTCTCTAGCAAAAATCAGAAGTAGTGGTTTGAATTACGAATTCCCTTCGTTAAAGTAACTATTGAAAAAATACAAAATAGAATATCTGGTACAAAATTAATCAATTAATTAATTTATTGAGGCAGAGTTTCACTCTTGTTGCCCAGGCTGGAATGCAATCGTGCGATCTTGGTTCACCACAACCTCTGCCTCCTGGGTTCAAGCAATTCTCCTGCCTCAGCCTCCTGAGTAGCTGGGATTACAGGAGCGTGCCACCACACTTGGCTAATGTTGTATTTTTAGTAGAGACAGGGTTTCTCCGTGTTGGCCAGGTTGGTCTTGAACTCCAACCTCAAGTGATCCACCTGCCTCAGCTTCCCAAAGTGCTAGGATTACAGGCGTGAGCCACCGTGCCCGGCTTGGTCCAAAATTTAAATAAGGGTTTTGGGCAGAGAGTGTTTTCCAGACAAAAGATGCAATTAAAATTGGGTCATTCTGTGGCCTGTAATTGACTCTGGTGAGAAATATACCAAGGAGAAGGTAAGGGGAGGTAGGGATGGATGGTTGTTTTGCGCTGGTTTTAGGTTTAAATTATCCACACCAGCCCTAGCATGATAAGCATGAAGAATTCCAAGTTGACCTGTGATTTGTTCCCAGGCCTCCAGAAAGCTATGCCTTCAAAGTCTTTGCCTGTGCATTGTCAAGACCTGAAATAAACAGTGTTTGAGAACTCACCACCAAAAGTCTGGTTTCCCTTATTCTGAGCAGCTGCTGGTAAAGTCCTTCCTTTTAATGACTTCCTAATTCCAGCTACCAGTTCAGTTTGGACCATGAATGAAAGGGTCCTGCCGCAGTGTCGTTATCCAAACATGTCTTGGGCTTTTTTTGTTTGTTTGTTTCCTCTCGTTGCTGTTTCGGGGATTTATGTTGATCCAATTTTTCATTTCATAGAGGCTCAGATTGAAAATTGTGTTTCTGATGCTGAGTCTCTTGGCCAGTGAGGAGACCGCAGGAAGGCCTTCATCTCCCCAACTTGTCTCAGGCTTTAGCTCGCCAAAGCTGGTTGTAGTCAAAGTCACCAGAGATTCATTTTCCTGATGAGTCCACACTGTTCAGAGCAGTGGTGGTTGATGCACGGACCCAGGCAAGGTGGTTAAAGAGTCAGAGTTTGGAGGTTCAACGCAAGCCTTGTCAAAGAGTATCTGTGTTAACTGGGAAGAGAGAAGTGGTAATTTTTTTCTCCAGTAATGAAAAGCTCTTTTTTTTTTTTAAATTAAATTTTATTTTAGGTTCCAGGATACACATGCAGAATGTGTAGGTTTGTTATATAGGTAATTGTGTGCTATGGTGGTTTGCTGCACTTATGAACCCGTCACCTAGGTATCAGGCCCCACATGCATTAGCTATTTATCCTGATGCTCTCCCTTCTCACATATCGACAGGTCCCAGTATGTGTTGTTCCCTTCCCTGTGTCCACATGTTCTCATTGTTCAGCTCCCACTTATGAGTGAGAACATGTGGTGTTTGGTTTTCTGTTCCTGCATTAGTTTGCTAAGAATGATGGTTTCCAGCTTCTTCCATGTCCCTTGCAAAGGACATGATCTCATGCTTTTTTATGGCTGCATAGTATTCCATGGTGTATATGTGCCACATTTTCTTTGTCCATTCTATCACTGGTGGGCATTTGGGTTGGTTCCAAGTCTTTGCTATTGTGAATAGTGCTGCAATGAACACATGTGTGCACGTATCTATAACAGAATGATTTATTTTCCTTTGGGCATGAAGAATTCTTGATGTGAACAGGGCAAACAAGAACTTTTCATGCCCAAAGGAAAACAAATTAGTCGAGCACATATTTCTCCTTTCTGCCAGCTCCTCTTGGCTCCTGGAGGGCAAGGTCTGTGTGCTAAGCCCATCTTCAGTGGCCAGGCTGGTGAGTGGCAGGTAGTTGGCTTCAACAGAGGGTTGTTGAATGACTGAGTGAGTGAATAATCTCCCCACTGGCCTGTGGGGTCAAGGTTGTTTTTATGCTGTTTACTACAGTTGGGACTTATCTAACACCAGGAGTTTCTGGGTGGGCTCTTAGGTGCTAGCCCAGACCCCTGAGGCTGGCAAGTACAGAGCGGTCCATTTCAACCTGAATTCTCAGAGCTTCTGTTCCCTTATTTGTAAAAAGACCTAGTAAAGAAGATGGTTTCTAAGAGTCCCAGAACAGTGAGGCCTTTAAATAATGTGCTGACCATCTCATTTCTTTTTATGATATTGCTGTAAAGCAGAGAGAAAGAAGGGAACTGATCAATCTGTGGCCTGTAGTGGATGTATATGAGGTGGTAGTGGCAGGGTTGGCTGGTAATCTTGGCTAGTGACAGCCAGCCCTACCTGAACTGCTTTCTTTACATGACTATTACAGTCACCCACCCTCTATCCATGCCAACTACTCAATGTTCAGGCCAATGACAGATGGCATATATGATGGTGGTCCCATAAGATTATAAAATCATATTTTTACTGTATCTTTTCTATGTTGAGATACATTTAGATACACAAATACCTACCATTGTGTTATAAATGCCTACAGTATTCTGTGCAGTAATATGCTATACAGGTATATAGCTAGGAGCGGCAGGCTCTAGCTTACAGCTTAGGTTTATAGTAGGCTATGTCATCCAGGTTTGTGTGAGGACACTCTATGATGTTCACACAACAACAAAATCACCTAAAAACAAATTTCTAAGAACATATCCCTGTTCTTAATTAACACGTGAGTATATGTTATAATAGGCTGTCTATTCCCTTGAAATAAAATTTACAGTTTATATAACCTACTTAGGTGGGATTAGACATGTACCCACCTCATAGGACTAAGTGATTTAATAAAAAAGTACAAGTGGGGACTCCATGTTTGCGTCCCCTTCCATGATTTAAAAGTCATGTGACTTTCACTGTCATGAAAAAACAGGAAACTTTTTGTTAAAAATATTTTATATTTAACAGTGAAGTATAAAAGTTTCAGTGAATGAATTTGGATTCATGAGAGGTAAGATATTCAACTGAATAGTTGTGAAACTTTAACAATATATGACCTTTTGAAATAAGGGCCAAATATGTCTATTTGTACATATCCTTAGGATTACGGAGCATGCAATAAATTGATTCTTTATTTATTTATTTTTTTTGAGACGGAGTCTCACTCTGTCACCCAGGCTGGAGTGCAGTGGCCTGATCTCAGCTCACTGCAACCTCCACCTCCCTGGTTCAGATGCTTCTCATGCCTCAGCCTCCCGAGTAGCTGGGACTGCAGGTATGTGCCACCACACCCAGCTAATTTTTTTAATTTTGGTAGAGACAGGGTTTTGCCATGTTGGCCAGGCTGGTCTCGAACTCCTGGCCTCAGGTAATCTGCCCCCCTTGGCCTCCCAAAGTGCTAGGATTACAGGTGTGATCAACCGTGCCCAGCCCGAGAATGCAGTAACTTTAGATATACACCTATTTAGGCATTTATCAGCAATTCAGATACATAGAGAGGCATTGCCATAGGTGATGAGATTTTCTGAAATGGTGAACAAATGATTTTTTTTTGAGACTGAGTCTCACTCTGTCCCTCAGATTGAAGTGCAGTGGCGCAATTTTGCCTTTCTGCAACCTCCGCCTCCCTGGTTCAAGTGATTCTCCTGCTTCAGGCTCCTGAGTAGCTGGGATTACAAGCACGCACCATCACACCCAGCTAATTTTTGTGTTTTTGGTAGAGATGGGGTTTCACCATGTTGGCCAGGCTGGTCTCAAACTTCTGACCTCAGGTGATCCACTCACCTCAGCCTCCTAAAGTGCTGGGATTACATGTGCAAGCCACCACGCCTGGCCTATAAACAAGTGTTTTAACCTATGTAATGTCTGTAAGAACATTTGAAAGCTGTGCAGAACAGTTCATGCATCAAGACATGTGACATCGCTGTCTCCTGCCCACTAAATGTCATTAGTCTGGTGCACCTGATATGATTTGGATCTGTCTCCATCCAAATCTCATGTTCTATTATAATCTCCAATGTTGCAGGTGGGGCCTGGTGGGAGGTGACTGGATCATGGGGGTGGATTTCTCACAAATGGTTTAGCACCACGTCCCCTTTGTACTATTCTCACAACACTGAGCGAGTTCTCACAAAATCTGGTCATTTAGAAGGGTGTGGCATCTCCCCTATCTCTCTCTCTTGCTCCTGCTCCAGCCATGTGAGAAGAAAGATCCCCCTTTGCCTTCCACCATGATTGAAAGCTTCCTGAACCCTCCCCAGAAACAGAAGCTGCTATGCTTCCTGTACAGCCTGCAGAGCCCTGAGCCAATTAAAATTATTTTCTTTATAAATTATCCAGTCTTCAGTATTTCTTTATAGCAATGCAAAAATGGACTAATACACCTTCTTTCATCATTATGACAATGAAAAAATTCCTACCTTTCTATCAGGTCTCTTATTTTGAGTTTCTGCCCTTGTTAAGAACAACTGCTCTGGATGGCCACGCAAAGCATCTAGACAGGATTGATTATGGACTCAAGATCTAGAAAAGAATTTGATACGATCTTTTAGTGAGAGAAAGTAGATAAAACAGATAATAGGGAATGAGAGGGCAAATTATGAATATTTTTATTGGTACCACATATTCATTAGAATGCTTTGGGCTGGAAGTAAAGAACATTCATTTAGAGCAGGCTTAAACAATAAAGAAATGCATTGTGGCACAAGGAAGAGGATGTTGAGAAGTACAGAGGATGGCCAACTGAGACACGGTTTAATGCAGAGAGGGCAGACTCTGGAGCCAGACTAGCTGGGTTTGCACCCTAGACCCACCATTTACTAGCTAGTTGTATGGCCTTGGGCAAGTTACTTAACTTTTCTCTGTTTTGGTTTTATCATCTGCACAATGGGATTAGACATGTACCCACCTCATAGGACTAAGTGATTTAATAAAAAAGTACAAGTGGGGACTCCATGTTTGGGTCCCCTTCCATGAACACTCTTGTGGAAGCCATCTTTCTCTCTCCTGGATTTTCCCTCTGGGGTCCCCTTCCACACTCTCTTGTGGAAGCCTGTCTTCCCCTCCTAAACTCCATCTCTCTCTATTCCCTTCCACTCAGTGCAGAAGCTGCTTTCCTCTCCTGGATTCCATCTTCCTGGATTCTCTCACTCAGCTTGTGAGTTAGCTGTTTCTTTCTCTCTCCTTCTCCTGTCTCTCTCTCTTTAAATAAATCATTTTCTACAAACACTTTTGAGTCCGGCATTTATTGCGCACTGCGCTGTGGTCCCCTCTCTCACTCTTGAGAGGGCAGGAGGCCAAGAATCTGGAGAAACGTCCTCTCAGGGGAGCTGAGG